>PJEM01005102.1:0-83691 GCA_004023845.1 Helogale parvula | reverse complement strand
TTTCGTGCTGAGCGCAGACACAGCTTTCCAGCAGTGCACAGGCCCTGTGCGCCGGAAAAGTGCTGAGAGGGAAGGATGGCCGGTTGGCACGAGCCAAGAGATTCTCTCAGCATTGGGTCTCAACAGAAAACTCAGAAGCAATTGCCAAACATGCTCCAGAAATCCTCTCTGTGGTCCCATCTGAGCCCTGAGCACATGGGGCACCTGGACTGTCACTGTCATCTTTGCTTTTAAGCAACAGAGACAAAGGTACCACTCTGGCCAATCTGTCACAAGTGTTGACAGAGTTCACAATGTCTTCTTCCAGGAGAAATGGAGACGGATCTGACAGGGACGTTGCATCTCCGCATGGGGGAGGCAAGCCACAGGACTCGATGTTTAAATGATTTGGAACAAATCAGTACTGTGGGGACCACTGCAGGGGAGAGCTGACATTTGTCTAACAAGGAAAAATCGGAGTGCACTTTCCAAACCTTCTAACTGGAAAGTCGTCATCCCCTCTCATCTAATATTTGCTTTTCAAAAAAAAAAAAAAGATTTACGTTCCTCAGATTTGCCGTTGCTTTCACACACGTCGGCACGTGGCTGGAGGGTGGCAACGCGAAGGGTGGGGGATGACCCCTTCAGGTATGGGTTTCTCTCCATGAGTGACTCCCAAAGCCTATCTGGGTAGCCATAGATCCCCAAACTGCAAATTTCCAGGTGCTTCCAGGTTCCAGCCCAAATCCCATGAGTGACAGAGGGCAGAGTCTAGCTTCAGAGAACCCGGGATCAATTCTTACCTCCTCTCAGGGAAGTACCTGACAGGCCTCGGCACATTCTCCTCCCATGACAACCATGACCGACCTAGATGCTTGAATTGGGTGCCTGTCAACTTCAGGTCCAAGACCACCAGGGAGATCAAGGAAATGGGAAAGGCTGGGGGCCGCAGGCGGTGGGGACACCCCCCTGGGGATCGGAAGACTCTTCACCGTTCTGCCTCCACCTGCACGAGGGAGCCCTGACTGGCAATTAGACGGACCGAGGGCTAGAGCGAAACCGGCCCTTCGTGACCACCCGATGTCCCCTTAGCTAATGCTATGAGAGGTGAAGGCCGCCATTTCCAAGAGGCTCCAGTAAGCCTACTGCATACGAAGCCAAAGAATTTGAACACCGTGAAAATCACACCGGTCGTGACTGTGAAGGTTTGCGCAGAGTTCTTCCAAGGTGGTGAGAACTCATCTTGGAAACTCAGCTTCCGACGAGACAGTTTCCTACTGGCCACCTCCCACAGGAGACCAGGTGTCCCGAAGCCGCTGTGCGGTGCTGTCCCACAGCTGTGCAGCGACGTACCTTGTGATTGCTTGGCTGATGCCCTCCCAGAGCTGCGGGGCCCCATCAGCGTCAGGACAAGATTTCTCTTCGCTCAACACTGCCTGCCCTGCACTGCATAGCACTCTTCAAGTGCTCACGAGACGTTTGTGGAGTTAATATTTATTCACGAAATGAGTAAACTGTGGGATGCTTCCGTCATTCTGAGGCCTTCCTTGCTTAACCACTCAGCTGACGGGGAGAAACGTCAGCTCTGACCTGCACCCATACACCTCCAGACACTAAGAGCAGCCCAGTGAGAATCTCACCCTACTTTCCAACACCGCTTGCCCAAAATTCCGCAGTAATCATTTGTTTTTAATGACTCCTTACTGGGGGCACCTGGGTGACTCAGCAGGTTAAGTGTCCGACACGTGGTTTTAGCTCAAGTCGCGATCTCCTGGCTTGTGAGTTTGGGCTCTGTTGCTAACAGTGTGGAGCCTGCTTAGGATTGATTCTCTCTCTCTCTCTCTCTCTCTCCCCCTCTCTCTCAAAATACATAAACTTAAAAAATTAAATTCCTATTTATTGATTTAGACCTACTATCTTGGTGTGATCCTTCTACATGATTTAATTTAATACGCCCATCAACACTTTTTTGTGACAGGACTTTGGGTCTCGGTTTGCAGATAAGGAAACTGAGAAGCAAGAATGTCAGCTTTCTCTAGACCACACTGTGACAGCGACTTGTCACTAGTGCTGCAGTCTCCAGGGGTTTCCATTCCCAAAGCGAGTTCAAAGGGGACAACAAGGCTGCCTTTCTATTTGCAGCCTGTCTGTGGAGAAGGACCACCCATGTGGGGAAGTACAACTTGGAACAGAACCCAGCACCACACTCGGCACTGTTTACACAATGGCTCTCTATCATTTAACAAAACAACAACACTCTTCACCTCCTTTCTAGTCAGAGCTGAATCACCACCGGTTGCAATCATTCCTGTTATTCACAGGCTGCCCACTACCCACTAGGAGAACTGGGGGTTCTTGGTCCCGCCCGGGGTTGTCCCGCCCAGGGACGCGGCCCCACGTTCCCAGATACGTTAGTAACACTTTGCCTCACTGAGGCCCGGCGTCTCTCCAGGACTTGCTGAGTCTCCACCACCTCTGTTTGGCTTACCTAAAGGCGACTGTCCCCCAGAGGAGACTTTTACATCACAACACTTCATTACGTCCTGGACGGCGAAATGCATCCTGAAGGGGAGGCAGCTCGGCTCCAGGAAGGGCAGCGCCCGAGGCTGTGGTGGGGCTGTGGTTCTCACAACTCAGACCAGAAGGCGACCAGAAGGCGACCAGAAGGCAGAAAACGGGGGGAGGAGCCAGGATAGCACGGGAGGGGGCGGGGCGAGCAGTGGGGGGCGGGGCGAGCCTCCGGAGGCGGGGCGGGCAGTGGGGGGGCGGGGCGAGCTTCCTGGAGAGCAACCCGCCTGCCTGTCCCCGCCCAAGCCACAGCTTTATAGGCTGAGAGGCGCCAGTCAGCTCGGAGTACATACATGAAAGAGCTCTCGAAACTGCACCACGCCAATAATATTTATTACATTCGCCATTAATTTGAGGCACATTCGCAACAACAGAGATTTGAACTAGGGATTTGGGGATTATCTGACAGCTGGAATTGTTCCCGTTCGTTTTTGACAATGAATAGCACCGTTTTCATTTGTAAACTGGCTGTGTAAATTATTTTCTGACAGCTGCCGGGGAGAAAGTAGGCAGAGCTGTCAGACACAGACCTATGTGAACAGAACGAGTTTCCCCGAAAACCACAGGATCTCTCAGCTCCGTATTCCAAGAGCTTTGCTTGTCAGTGGCCGCCAGGCAAATGCAAATCCCCTGGGGAATGGTTGCTGAAGGAATGAATGAGTGAATAATGACTTATCCTCTAGGCAAGACAGCCAATCTGCAAAGCAAGGATACCCCTTACCCAGTGCGGTACAGCAAACCTTTAGGGGCACCTGGTAAGGAAACCTTTAGGGGCATGTGGGTGGCTCAGTCGGTCAAGCATCTGACTTCAGCTCACGTCCTGACCTTACAGTCCAGGAGATTGAGCCCCGAGTCAGGCTCTGCGCTGAGAGCTCAGAGCCTGGAGCCTACTTCGGATTCTGTGTCTCCCTCTCTCTACCCCACCCCTGCTTCTGCTCTCTCAAAAATAACCATAAAAGGGGGCACCTGGGTGGCTCTGTCGGTTAAGCATCCGACTTCAGCTCAGGTCATGATTTCATCATGCATCGGGTTCTGTGCTGACCGCTCAGAGCCTGGTGTCTGCTTTGGATTCTATGTCTCCTTTTCTCTCTGCCCCTCCTCCATTTGCACTGTCTCTCTCTCTCTCTCCCCCAAAAATAAACATTAAAAAAATGTTTTAAAAAATTTCTTTAAGTAGGGAAACCTTCGATGTGCCACACTGCATTTCCAGAATCCTGTCCTTGCCGTTTTCTCTTAGTTGGGTCCCCCAAGTCTCCCAAGTGCATTTGACAAGCCAGGAGCCCTGCTTCAGGTTCCTGTAGGAACTTCCGGCAAGAGGCCACCGTGAGCCACCCTAACATGCCTCTCCGTGCCCAAACCCTTCCTTCTCCACACTAGGACCCCTCCCAGATTGTAAACCTAAGCACTGTTCCGGGTGGGCGGCAGCTGCAGTTCTGAGTCCAGGCCAGACCCACCATCCCCTCTGTGACAGCGGAGGGATGATTACACAACAGGCACTTAATCAAGAGTTTTCAGCTCCTTTTTTCCAAGGTCCAAATTTCCAGTTTTTGTCTCAGCAGGGGAAAGACAAAAGAAAAGGGCAACTGAGAAAATGAATCACAGGAAAATTCTGGCTCCACAAATAGCCTGGGTTCAGTCCCCTCTTGACACTGGCTGGAAGGCAGCATAACAAAGGAGCGGGAGCTGGCAGCGCACGGAAAGGGAGGCTGGGTCATTTCACAATCCCAGGCTTTGGAAGAGAATGTTCCAGTGGGCAATGGCTGGGTCAAAGTAGCCTTTGGTGACGGGCGGTGTGAGCTGGGACGCTCCCTGGCTCAAATGGAGAGCCTGAGAGAAAGATGGGAAAAGAAGCCAAGGGTTTTGGGATTCAGAGCTGGGGAAACGAGACAATGACCAAGTCCTCTGAAGACCACGCTCAGCCACTAAGCTAGTAAGCCAGCCTCCACCAGATGAGGTTGACTCAGCACAGGACACCCGCATCCCTCTGGTGACACTGTGGTCACTCTAACACTGGGAGCTTAAGTCAAGTCCTGGCACACAGGCCTACATGGAAGGCAGGTATAGAAACACTCTGGTGGGGACACCTGGAAGGCTCAGTTGGTTAAGCGTCCAACTTCACCTCAGCTCATGATCTCACGGTGTGTGGGTTTGAGCTCCAAGTTGGGCTCTGTGCTGACATGTAGAACACGGAGGCTGCTTTAGATTCTGGGTCTCTCCCTCTCTCTTCCCCTCGCCTGCTCATATGCTTGATCTCTCCAAAAATTAATAAATAAAACATTAAAAAAAACACACGAAGACTCTAGTATATTCAACAAACTAGACCCTTTGAAAATAATTATACAGACTGTGTCACAAACACTGAGGACAATGAAATACTGGTGTAGGTAGCTCCACGCCATTACAGTTCTATGGGGAAGTCTGCCCCCAACACTGGATGTGTGGGGAAATGGCCAGGCAGGGGCCAAGGGGGTTAGAACACCCACCCTGAGGGCTGAGTGCATCATGAAAGGAGGCTTCAAAGGCAAGAGTTGAATATCCAACTTCGGTTTAGGTCATGATCTCACAGATCATGAGTTCAAGCCCCACATCAGGCTGGCTGCTGTCAGCACAGAGCCTGCTTTAGATCCTCTCTCCCCCTCTCTTTGCCCCTCTCCTGCTTGAGTTCTCTTTCTCAAAAATAATAAACATTTTTTAAAAGGTAAGCGAGGACTTTCTTTTTCTACATCAAATAACTCAACAGCATCATCTAAGAAAATGGTATAAAAAAATGCAGAGAAACCTTTAGGCTCCACAAACCAGAGTCCATTTGAAGCAATACGCAGCCAAAGGAGGTATAAAAACTACTGAAATGGAACAAGAGCTGTTTCTCTGAGAACAAACTTGGCTGGCACTTAGACTGAAAATTCCAATTCAGATTGGTGGAGGAAGCTCTCACGTAATAAATCTGGGTGGATATGTGCTTTATCGTCGGAACGTAATTAAGCTACTGAACAGGCTGTCTTTTTCAACTGTGAGGTGCATTTTAGCCTCCGGTGAAAAGTCAGCAAAAGACAGGATTTACTGTGCTGTTAAAAGTGAAGGAAAATACGTAACCAAAGTGAGGGCGGGGGTGGAGGCTGGGGGTTCATGCTCTAGGGCCAGCTGGTGACTAGTCAGCCTCCGCAATGCCGCCGTGCTCTATCTGCACGACCCCCCAGATCGGCAAAGCTACATCCACTCCCCATTAACTATTCTTCTGTCCGGCATGTTCACATGAAGCTCCCTCCACAATACCTGGAGAACAACTCTGTAAGTTTTACATGTGTATTTTTCTCCCTGCTATCAGTTCGGTTCTGAATGTCTCCCAAGTAAGACAGACTAATGGCAGAAACACAGAATACTAAATATTATGTGCCTCATTTTTCTTCTGGCAAAGGGAGGGAAGGAGTGTTCCCAATTTCAGAATTCCGGGCTTTCCCAGGTAGCTATCGTGGAAATGCCAGAACGTTGCTTCAAGGGGCCCACGTCATTGTCCTCACCATGTGATTTGGCCAGGAAAAGAAAGGGCATTCAAATAAGTTTCTTTGCCATTTAAGACTTCGTGAAAGGGATGGTGAGACATTTAAACCAAAGGGAAAATGATTAGAATAAGCATCTCCCTTAAAATATGTACACATACACACAAATAAATGTGCATGTACTTGCACGAATGTGTGATGGTGAAATAACTGACAAAGAAGGGCTCCTTCTATCACTATAAAATTGATAACTTGTAACTAAATCTTTATTTTAATAGAGAGCCAAGCTTAAAATGAGAACCAAAAATGCCCAGGTGGCATGAAGGAAGAATTCAGAGTGTGAAATGGAAGCTTTCTCAGGATGGAGGTTGGGGGGCGTGCAAGAGCAGGACCTACCCCAGGGAGCTGGTTGCAAAAGGTTCAGAACCATAAAGTGCTCCCACACCTCCCACTGCAGCAAGCCCAAAGAGCTCTGCATGGGTCTCGATCCCATGACCCCGGGATCATGACCTGAGCTAAAACCAAGAGTCATATACTCAACTGACTGAGACACCCAGGTGCCCCAAACTTCTGATGCAGACCGAGGGGGAGCATGTGGAAGTTACCGCTGAGAAATAAATACCACCCAAACACCAGCCTCCGGGTGGATTTTTTCACTACCACCAGACGAGAAAACAAACAAAGGTCTAATCCACTATCATCACTGGGGAGCTGGCACAGGAAAGCCCCAAACTACCCTGTACGTTAAGGGACAGAAACCACTCACAAAATAAACTGGCTGAAGAGAAGTTCACAATCCTAAAAACCCCATGAGGAAGCAAGCCATTAATTTTTCTGCAGCAAACAGAAAAATCAGGACCTCCACAAGGCTCAAGAAAATATACTAGAAACCATAAAATAAGTGAGCCTAAAATGACCCTTTAAAAGAAGAAGAGAACTGTAGTGAAGAGTTGAATATGAAAAAGAATCAAATTCCAGAAATGAAAAGTATAGGAATTACAAATTCAATGAGCAGGATAAAAAAAATTAAGGCTAAGAACAAGAGAAGTTGTTCAAGAATAAATACAAAGAAGTTACTGAGAATACAACACCGAGAAATCAACAAGATATGAAAACGAATGGGTTCAAAGGAGCACCTGGGTGGCTCAGTCAGTTAAGTGTCTGACTTTGGCTCAGGTCATGATCTCACAGCTCGTGAGTTCGAGCCCCACGCCGGGCTCTGTGCTGACAGCTCAGAGCCTGGAGCCTGCTTCAGATTCTGTGTCTCTTGTCTCTCTCTGCCCCTTCCCTACTCCTGCTCTGACTTTGGCTCGGGTGATGATCTCATGGTTCCTGAGTTCAAGCCCCATGTCGGGCTCTGCACTAACAGTGTGGACCCTGCCTGGGATTCTCCCTCTCCTTCTCTCTCTGCCCTCCCCCATTCACACTGTGTGTGTGTCTGTCTCTCTCTCGGAAATAAACATTAAAAATAATTACAATAAAAAATAAATAAAATAGGTTCAACAGAAATCTGAAAGAAACCCCAGAAGGGAAGAACAGCAAACAGGAAAGAGATCATATTCAACAAAATAAGAACATCCAGAATTTTCTTGGTGAAGAACACAAAGAGGAGACCTACCAACAAGAGAAACTTAAAAGAAAGAAGAAAAAGAAAATCCCTGTCCAAACAAAGTGGTGAGACCAGAAAACCAAAGACAAAGTGAAGAGGACACTTCATGCTGCGTGTAAAACAGGTCAGTAATCCAGAAATATACCCCAAAGCTCCATGGATGTGGAGACACAGAGAAGATGCAGAAGGCAGGCGCTCAGACCCTCCGCCTCTTGTGCTCCGCAGGAACTGGCACATATCCGGTTCGTTGTCAGAGAACCTGTAGTTTCAATTTTGTCGGACTCCGTGAACTCCACCCGCTTCTGCTTGCAACCCACTCGGGGCACCAAGCCCGTGCATACAGAGTCCTGGATCTTCACCCTACATCACTCGACGTGCGGCTACGTCACCGGAGAACCCACTTCTCTTCCACGTTACAGCCCGATTCTTAGCGCCCACCTACTTAGGAGTGTTGATTTCTGGAACCTAATTTACCCAGCAGTAAAGTACCTCAAGTGTATTTTGATGACAAGAACCCCATCTTGTGGCAAAACGTGTCAAAGCCAAGTCTGGCCGTACATTGCAGTGCCACGCTTATTCTGAAGATAAATCTCTGTTGAGAAGTGATCATTTTATCTGCTTCGCCAGACAGAATATCCTGCCCGACATTTATCTTGTGTCTGTGATGGCCCCAGCATATGCAGTAAATCTGCAGAGCAGTGATTCTGAGACGTTGTGAGGTAACTTCCAGGGAAGCCGGGAGGCTTTGCACAGCTCACTGCAGGAATATTTTAAGGGAAAACCAAACACTGACTCCGGGTTGGCTTCCGAAATTCATCATCTGTTCATTCTAGGGACGGTGCACGCATTCCACTTTCTACAAGATGAACACCTTGGCGAAAGGAATTGCAAGACAAAAATGGCCCAACCCCCTAACCAACAACACCCTAAGTTACCATCGACACCCTAATTACCACCATACATAAAAAAGCCACCCATACGGCACACGCCTACCTGTCATATCACTCATACCTTAATCCCCTGAAAGGTAACTGTTACTCATTATCTCTTCTCTGTTTTATAAGTCAGTAAAACTAAATTCTAGAAGTGTATTCGTTCCCTCCTCTCCCTTTAAAAGGAATGTTTTATCCAGGGTCGTCTGCCACTGTCCCTGTTCCCATTTGGCTTTCCTATTTAAAGAGATTTTGAAAGGTCTAATTGTCAATAAAAAAAATATGAAGCACTGAGCACAATGTCTGATCCCAAAACATTAGCTATTGTTATTACTTTTAGTATCGTGACTACTGTACTGATGACAACAGAGTACTGAAAAGGAGGGGAGACCTCAGAGTGGGTTGTGTTTATCTTCCTCATTATCAAAGCTCAAAGAAACATCTACTGTATTTAATTTTTTATTTAATTTTTATTTTTTCTGAGTGAGCGAGCGTGTGCGAGGTGGGGAGGGGCAGAGAGAGATAGTGAGAGGGAGGGAGGGAGGGAGAATCCCAAACAGGCTCCACACTCAGCAGAGCCCAATTCGAGGCCCAATCCCATGACCCTAGGATCATGACCCGAGCCGAAATTAAGAATCAGATGCTCAACTGGCTGAGCCACCCAGGTGCCCCAAGAAACATCTACATTAAACAAGAAGCCAAATTACTTTTATGAAAAGCACAACTAAAACAATACCTTTCTCTCCCCCAAAATTGGCCTTTAAAGTTAAAAGAGACAAATTAATATTAAAACAGCTTTTATTTGTTAATGTATCATAGGAAATTAAAGCAAGTTACACTATCTTTAAAAACACAACTAATGCATTTTAAGAGAAACCCGTCCCTCCCACCCCCCATCCCCACATGAATTAAGAATCTAAGAGAAGTAACCAGAAAACAAAGTTTTGTGGAATCCTTCATCCAAGAGTGCTTACATGATTAGGTTAATATTGCCTTCTTACAAAATTTCTCTTCTATTAAAAAAAATTTTTTGTAGCCTTGATTGTTTATTACAAAAAAATTCAGTACAAAAGTTTGATATATTGAAAAATGCCCCCCCCTCACAGCACCGTTATATATAGCAGAGAATAATCAAGAGCAGATTGCTAATCTGGATGAAGCAATCTTCAAATTATACCCAGACACACAGTGGTTTATTTACCCTCCCGTCCCCTTCTCGTAAGAACTTAAAAAAAAAAAAACACACACATACAAAAAAATGTCAAAAAATTTGAGGAACCCTTTCCAAACAGTACTCAGTTAGTTCAGTGTCAATAATTCACATCTTGCAACAAAGTGTATGGATATGGTTTCTTTTACAAAACTTTCAGTGTCAAAAAAGGAAATTAAGGCCATCAGATTCGCAGCTTAAAAATTCACATAAAGGAAATATAAAAATATTCTGTGCTTCTGAGAAGGCTCTGCACTGCATGTTGGTAAGGATTACCGTATTTCTTTGTGTTGAGGAAGACCGTTGACTTGAGAAGTTTACATAATTGCACAGCTTCTATTGGATGCTCTTGGGGTTCCCTGACGAGGAAAAGCAGAAAGAAAATCAGTGCTAAGAAAATGGAGGACAGTACTTTAAAATAAAGCAGAGATGGAACAAATTCAAATTACCTAACTTCAAATGAAACTTTTATCATGTTCTCATTATTAACCTCCTCTTACCAAGTTCTTCCAACAAATTCCACAACACTGACAATGAACTCCAGCTGCACAATCAGATCCTGAAGAACTTAAAAAAATCGTGATCTAGGTCTCTAGATCGAATAAATGAGAATTTCTCATTTAAGTGGGGAAGTGTACCTATTTATATGTAATTTTAAAGCTTCCTAAGTGATTACGATATGCAGCTCAAATTGAAGGTCACTATTCAATAAAGAACCTCCTTTGTAACTAGAGCAACAGGAGGTCAGCAGACTCCAAAATGGCTCTCTCTGTTCTCTTTCACCACACGCTAATTCCTTAAAACCTCACAGTCTGGCTTGTGACTCACCACCAGACGGGGCTGAAACTGGTTTCTTGAAGGCCACCAAAAAATCTAACCAATTCGAAAGTCCACTGGACCCATTCCCTAATGCGAATTCAAAATATCTACCATTCCATCTTCCCTCTTAAAACTTGACATCATTATCTACTCTGATCACAAAACCTTAAAGCCTCATATATCTGACTTCTTTTCCTTCTCTCCCCTATCAAGTTCAGTCACTATGTCTTAATGAACCTCCATTCACACAGTCAGTGTCTGCAATCTCCCTTCTGGAGTCAGCTGCAGATTCAGTGTGTTAGGGTCTCCTTGGCTTCAACGTGTGCAGAAGCTATCTGCCCAGGCAGCCCGGACTACACACTTACCAACAAAGTGTTGTGTGACACACATCCTACAATACAACTGGACAGACACACTAGGCACTGAAGTCCTGACACATGCCGTGTGGTGAATGGAAGATCACCACAGATTCTATGCCACTCCTCCCCCATCAGAGCTGAAGACCATGTGCCCTCAACTGGAGCTGGCCGAGAGACTCACTTCGCCTCAGAGAGTACGGGCCTAGCTTTTAAGAGATCTGGTGCTCTCTTTTTCACCCTCATGGAAGCCAGGTGCCATGTTATAAACAAGCTTCAGCTAAACTACCAGAAGATGAAGCAACGTGGGAGCGCCTGGGTGGCTCAGTTGGGTAAGCGTTTGACTCCTGGTTTTGGCTCAGGTCACGATCTCACAGTTTTGTGGGTTCGAGCCCTGCACTGGGCTTTGTGCTGATAATGGGGAGCCTATTTGGGATTCTGTGCCCCTTTCTCTCTGCCCCTCGGTCACGATCTCACAGTTTTGTGGGTTCGAGCCCTGCACTGGGCTTTGTGCTGATAATGGGGAGCCTATTTGGGATTCTGTGCCCCTTTCTCTCTGCCCCTCCCAACTCACGCAGTCTCTGTCTCTCTCAAAATAAATAAACAAACTAAAAAAAAAAAAAAAAAGATAAAGTAACGTGGAGAGAAACAAGAACACTCCACCCCCAACCAAGATCTCAGCTGAATACAACTGTGTCATTAACTTCCTCTCCATCATGTGAAGCACAAGACTTGCCCAGCTGAGCCCAGTCAAACCACTGAATCAAGGTAATAAGAAACACTTGTGCTAAGTCACTTCGGTTTTGGGGTGTATGTTAATGCAGCCAACAGGTAATTCAAATACCCGCAAACACCACTGTCTGTCTTCTGATACCCAAATAACTGCCCAACCTTCAAAATACTGCACAAACATACTTTCCAAAGATCTTCTCAACGTTTCTGGTGGCCTAGAGAGTCTTCTCCCGAATCTGACCTGCTACAACTCACACTCTGAGCCACTTGTCTGCCACCTTGAGAGATCTCTTACATTGTTATTTTACTTCCAGTCACTATAATGCCTCCCACTGCGGGCAGGAAATGGATCTTGTCCGTGTTTCTTGTGAGAGCTAAGGCTAAAGTATCTTTTCTTAAACAGTCCTCCAAAACATCTGAGGAAGTGTATCCAAAAGTTCATTCTACCGCACACAAGCCACATCAAGGGGTTCTCAACCCTGGGGGCTAACCACCTAAGAGAATGTTTACTTGGAGTAGGACTGGGGCCCGTGAAGCAAAGTGAACCGATGTATAAACCTGGAGACATGGAGACAAAGTCTTATAAGGCTAAGGGTAGGAATTTTGATTAATCACCTGACTCAAACAGCTTAAGACTATAAACTGAAGGCTTATTACTTATTAATAATTCCAATTTAATTAGTTAAAACCAAATTTGGAGTTTCTTTATTTCAAGGGCTCCCAAAAGCCCAAGCATCAGCTAAAATCTATCTTATAATTAGACGATTTGGAATTTAATATAGCAAGAATTTTTGTTTCCCACTGCAGTAGAATATTACTCTGGTTTTTCAAGTTTATATACAGATACTCTAAATTAGTGATCTAAAATAACCTTCTCTATCACAGAACTCCTCAGTAAATAATTTTGAGCATGCATTCCAATCCATATATACTTATTTGTAAGTGATATGCATGTCCTACCCAAATATATTATGTACATCACAAAACTGAAATTTGATATAAGGAGAAAAAAAACTGTTCTAAAGGACTGTTAACATTTTCTTCTAATACTCTACAATGTACAATCTTGAGTATCCCCTCAGGAAAAACAAACCCCGGCTGGCAAATCACTTGTTTGGTGCAAGTAATAGAGAAAAAGACCAAACCCACCATTGATTTTGGTTGCTATGTAATTCTGCCAATAACAATGGAAATAAATATATTAAAGTGATACCTGCTGGTGGAAAAGTTCTTCCTCAACCACCACTTCAGGGGCTGCTTCCTCCTCCTCTTCTTCTTCAGGTATGGTTGTTTTAAAGACTGTACTTCTTTGAGCAACCTCCTGAAAACAGGAATCGTTTTTAAGTTAACACCATACTTATCACAAAGACAGTTGGGGAGAGGGAACTTCTCTTTGCTTAACTTTTGAGAGAGCACATTTCCTATATCAAGGATTATTTTTTAAAAAAGAAAAAAGTGGTTCATCAGTAGCTTTAGCTAGTGAACAGGAGATTTTGCTAACTAGTAGCAGTTGTTAGATTTTCAATATTCCCCCCAGAGAAGCTACCAGTATCCAATTTGAAATATCGGCTATAAAGTTCCCAATGCTTTTGATTCGATTCTGTTACTAAGAACTCTGAACGATCTGGCGATCTGGCGCAGGAAATTCTTTACAACACTCAACGTGAATGCAGCTTCAAGGCCCTGGCTCCTTGCAAAAAGACGGTACTAAATAAATTCTGAATTAAATGAAGCTGGAGGCCAAATGCTATGATCTCAGGGGCCATGGTGCGAACAGCCCACCTTCAGCAACGTTCCTCTTAGGAAATGGAATCAAGACAGATGAGCACTATTTACTAATAACACACGAGTGAAGCTCCAATGTATTCTGCACAGAAAATAGTTTCTCATTCACTGGAGGTGTGACCGAACATCACCATTTCCACTCTCTCCTGACAGGCACAAGTCCAGCCGCCTCTCCTGTGGAGAACGCAGACTTGCACGATGTGGCAGTGTTCGTGGTTATGCAGGAGGCTAACCTGACGATCTGGCGGCAAGTAAATGAGTGTGTCCTACAGCTGCTGCGGAGCAGCTCATTTTATTCTGTGCCAAGTGCTAAGGTCACTCAAGAAAGATAACTCCACAGACGAAGATGCTAAAATAACATCCGTAAAAACTTACCTGGAATTTAACACACAACCAGCTCGTTTAAAATAGCAGAGAAAGAAAACCAAAGAACAGTGTCAAACAAATCAAAGTTCAGCTTTAAATTTATGTCCAGGGATGTATTTAATAAATGAAGCAAGGTAGTGCACTAGTGTTTGGGGGGAATTTCGATTATGTTACATGGCCAAGGAAGATGGACCGTTCTGAGAGCCTCGATTAGCTGGAAATTTTAATTCTGTTGGGTCAGTTGGTGCTTACACACACGAACAGCCATTTCACAAATATCAGCCTGCTGTGACCAAACCAGCACTAACAAAAAAGCATGCGAGTCCTAAGATCAATTATAATTCTTTGAAGTAAGATGTCAATTGGGGGATGGCGGCACACAAAACAAAAAAAGAATTCTCAAAAAGCATTCAGAGTACCCAGCCTTTCACAATTAGTCCTAAAACGAGGCAAGAAAAGTCAAAGCAACTCTGCTACAGAATTCTTACATTTGGACGCAGGCAGCTCGTGACAAGTATATACACCTCATCTTGCAAACATTCTTAAAATATGTGACATTACTGTCCTCAAATGTGAAATTCTGTAAGCAGCAAATTGCCCAACTAAATTAATTCACCTTAACTACTTTTTTAAAAATGTTTCTTTATTTTCAGGAGGAGAGAGAGAGAGGATGGGCATGAGCACATGTAGGAGACGGGCAGAGAGAGAGGGAGAGAGAGGGAGAGAGAGAATCCCTAACCAGGCTTTGCACTCTCCGCAGAGCCCAAGGTGGAAGCTCAAGATGATAAACCGGTGAGATAATCACCTGAGTGGAAATCAAGAGCTGGACGCTTAACTGACTGACTGAGCCACCCAGGTGCCCCTCACCTTAACTATGTTTTTTCTCTTAATGCTTTATTATTTATTTTTGAGACAGAGAGATAGAGCATGAGCCGCTGGGGGAGAGGGGGGCAGAACAAAGAAAGAGGGAGACACAGAAACCGAAGCAGTCTCCAAGCTCTGAGATGTCATGTCAGCACAGACAGAGCCCGATGTGGAGTTCAAACACAAAAACCGCAAGATCATGACCTGAGCCAAAGTTGAATGCTTAACTGACAGAGCCACCCAGGCGCCCCTTTAACTACTTTTAATATAAGCCTGCTATGGAATATTTTTCATGTGACAACATTTAAAAAAAACAATTAATCTAATGCAAGACCTGTTTAGAAAATTAGTGTACTAAACGACGTCTAAAAATTGATAGAAAAATCATAAAACACATTTAGAACCAGAAATTGTTGGAAGGTTTGAGCCCAGGAAGTTATTAGTCAAGGTGCTAATACATGTCTTTATCTAGAAAGTTCCTCTCATCCCACCAATTGCCCTGAAAGACACACATCAACGGTCCCTCTATACACTGTAGCAGGAGGCTGGCCCTGCCACAGGCTTGCACACACAGTACACTATGCAGGCTTGCACGCCACGGAAGGCAGCCAGTACCGGGTGATGTGCTCAGTCACGGCATGCAGAAAGCCCAGAAGCAGCACGGTGACAGCCTGGGATATCCATGCCGCAGAGATCAGCAAATGCTACAGAGCGGCTTTCTGCTGGAGGAGCGGACTATTAAACCAGTATTTCTGTATACATAAGCAATCATTCACATACACAAATGCTTCAGTTATGACTATGTTCCAAAAGGTACAGAGACTGCTTTCTTATTTCCCTCATAGAAAAACATTTTATTTTAACATGTCAACATTTGCTGTTTTTCAATCATCTAGCACCTCCTCCCTTGTTTCTCAGTGACAGTCCTCAATTTCACCTGGGTAACCATCTCTCCCATGGAAATGGGACACACAAGTCACACGGAACATAGGGAGGGGATCGAGCTGCTGGAGGGAGAAGACTCCAGCTAACTCCGCTGTCCCGACTCCAGGGACAGGGTGAGAAGGGAGCCTGTGAGGCACAGGGGTACCAGGAGCGTAAAGCCCAGGATGGGAGCGTCACAGGGACCATGTCTCTGTCCCACAGAAAACCAGCCTGGAATGATGCGTCTCCAGGAGGGCCCAGCACCCACCCCACATCAACCGAGGGCACACTCAGAAAGCAGACACAGAAGATCCGGGGCCACACTGCTGCATCAAGCCCACTACCCCTGCACTTCTGGTCGTGTGAGCCCGTATATTCCCAGGAGGGCTGGTTTAAGTGGGTTTTCTGACATTTCCAATATCTCAGCAAGAAGAAAATATGCGTAAAAAAATAAACTGGCTTATGCCAATTACCTACAATCTTACAGAAAAATGGTCTTTGTAGGGGTGATTATGGATTGTTGCAAATATGGTCTGGAATTTACTAATAAACACGGTTTCAGAATTAAAGAAGTAATTGTACTTGGCTGACAACCACAGAAATAGAAATTATATTCATCCTACTTTCCTCATTTCTGACAAAAGTCACTTTAAAAAGAGCCTAGCAAGCAGAAGATAGAAGTCTGTTAAAAGAACAGACAAACCAACCAAGCAAATAATCTAATATTTGATGGCTTAAGTCCTGCAGGGAAACCAGAGCTTTCCGCAGCTTTACTGAAATGTCGCCGCAGTACTACCCCAGTCACAGGACCTACTTGGTTCACAGGCCACTCTGTCTGTCTGTCTTCTGGGCTTTAAACTGCTACATTCCAAATACCTTCCTTAAGACCACTTCTAACTGGATAAGTTTTCACGGAGAAAAGGATGTACAAGCAGCAACTGGATTCCACAGCTCACAAAAGCACGTCTCCTCTGTCAGGGCACCTGCTAACAGTGCTTTTCAACCTGAGCGAATCGCCACCCCGCCCCCACCCCACCCTGGCAACACCAGGAGAGCGTCACGTGTACCCCTGTCAGTGCCAGGGGACCGCCAGCACAGGAGCTGCAGCGACTGCTGCGCTTGGGTGGGGGCACTGGCAACAGTGGGAAAGCTTCCCAAGTGCTGATGGCAAGAAGTCTTCTCTCCCCTGCAGAGAGAACAGGAGAAAGATACAACACCTTGAAGACGGAGTGACCAGCGGCAAGTGTCAACTACTCCCCCACCTGAGAAGCTAGCCAGCGATCTGGAGGGGAATCCTTCAGATGTGCCCCGAAACCTCGCACAACCGTACCGAGGTCTCCAGCGAATCAGATCCACTCTCAGGCTGAGATCAAGGGCACTGGGCACCCAGCAGGCCACGCATTCACGTGAAGAGCAGTCCCAACACCAGCACATGAGTACAGTGACACACAGTCGGGAAGATGCCCAGGCCAGGCACGGGGCTCTAGATGCAAACACCCCACGCTCCCACTGCAAACGCTGTTAGTTACTTTATTTCTCTGAACTAAAGTGAAGGTCCATGTTTAATTTTTAAAAATTTTTTATCCAGAAAATTCTTACTGAATGCCTATTATGTGCCAGGAAAATTCACCAGAGGCCCTTGCCTTCAATGTGTTGTGCTGATTGATTATTTTAATGAGAGAGGCCAGAGGCCAACCAGACAAGCCCCGGACAGGTGACTGGTCTGCACTCAGCATTACAGGAGCGGAGAGAAAAGCCCTTCGGGCTGCTGCGCTTTGACCTGCAACTGCCTCTTCCTTCGCAGACTGCCTTTCTTGGGTGGCCATGCGCGTGCACTCGTGGCAGGGGGCTCTTTGCCTGACGGTGCGGGCAGGTAAGGCTCTTTGATAAGAATCTAGGACAGACATGTTAAAAATATAAACATCAAACACATGTACACTCCAGGATCTCCAAACTCAGAGTTTCACAAAACCTCTGAGCTCGGAACAAGGTCAAAGCATAAGCAGTTACCAGAGGGTTTCCCAGTGATGACCTTATTTATGTTGTATTCCTTACATTAACACCATCACACTTGAATTACTTGTCATTATCATCCCCACTGTAAAATGAGAAGACTACGACAGGCAGGTAAAGGAACTTGCCAAAAGCCACAAAGCGAGTGTGCAGTGGAGGCAGACACATGTTCAGTATCCACAATACAGTCCTGCTTCACTCCTAAAACCTGAAGTCAGCTTCACTGTGATTTACTTAGCAGCCTTGGTCTGGTGTAAGCAATCAATTACTTCCCATTTCAATTTGATTTCTGAAGAGAAATCTTGCACCATGAACTTCCGAGTGGAAAATACACCATCGCGGTGCTGAAAAAAATGGCCTTACCTCTCCCTGAGAATTTTTCAATATAACCTTCACATCTTCGCCAGTGCCCCAAGAGTTCTGGTTCTTCCAGATGAGGTCAGTGGGAGGACTAGCTGTGACGCCAGCATTTGCAGCCCAGATCTAGAAAAGAGAAAAGACATCAGTCAATCCAGAACCCAACTCTCGAACATCCCAATGACAGCAATATAATGAAGAGACTTGGACACCTTCTACGAGAATGGATTCTAAGTCTCAGAACTGTGTCCCAGCTTCAGAAACCTGCTGTATGACTAGCTGTGCATCAGGAGAGCCTTTCTAGGCCTCGGCTTCCCCATCCAATAAATGAGAATGGAGGCGCACACAGATCCGAGGGGACCATTGTCCACATTCACCTCCTAGCCCCTCAACGTGTCAGCTGAATGTACACAAGTGACCTTACTCTCATTGTGCATGAAATGACAGAAGTGAAACCTGTAGTGCATGGGACTGCTCTGCCCGCACAGAGGGGCTGGCTCACTGTTACTCTACGGGTTTTATGGGCCATTCTTCCAGGGTGGAGCCCTCTGACCTGCTCCAATAGTATCCTCCAGCTGCCTAGAGAAAGCAGTGAAGAGATATTGCTAACTTCTCTCAAAACTTCTGCAGCAGACGGCCCACCTAGAATATTCTAATATCAACTAGTAGGTCTCCAACTAGGGGCACTGTCACAATTCCTCAGGAGTGTCTGATACTGAACTTCGAAAAGAAAACGGGAAAGGAACAAATCACCCCATTACTCAATGACAAACAGGACTACCACTGAAATAGGCAAAACCAAAAAAGCTACATCCCCCTCCTAATAAGCATGGAAATTCTGCCACTATTTTTAATGTATTTTATTGGCAAAAGCATCAGCAGAGTGGAGACAATGTGAGTCAGAAACTCTGGCTCTGAACCAGGGACAAATCACTCCAGCTCAGCACTCCCCATCTGTAGGGACACCACCACTGATGCTCCTGAAAGAGCGTAGGAAAATGGAGAGGGAAATCTTACACCCCATAAATTATTTTACAATAGAAATGGCTACATGATGACAAAACGAAGACTGGAGATCGTACAGGCAGACCTCTTTTTAAACGGGGAGGAAAACCTGTGAATTACTGACTAGGAGCGGGCCATCCTCTGTGGATGCTCACCTGAAGCCTCAAGATGTTCTGTCAGCTTTATGGCTGGAAAGTGACAGGGAGCACTTACTGGGGTAAAACAAAAAAGGGAACCGGGTCTGGGCTGTCAGGTTATCTGTAATGCTACTGTTTTCGTAGTTTTAAGCAATACTTTTTCACTAGTCCATATGGAATCATATAGTTGATTTAGTGTTGTTAATAATCAGAAAATGTCAGTTACCTTACTGGGTAATTTAATCTAAACCTAAAATGTCCCCGGAGCCATTCTGTGCCAGGCGCTAGCCATATGGCTTGTGAGCATCTGAAATGTGGCCGGTCAAAATGGAGACATGCTGTGAGGATGGCTGTAAGTTTGAACACTTAAGTTTAAAAAAAAAAAAAAGTAAAATTTCTGACTTAATTTTTTATGTTGTTCACATGTTGAAAGAATAGTACTTTGGATGTACTGGGTTAAATAAAATATAGCACTAAAGTTAATTTCACATCTTTTTGACTTTTCTTTAATATGGCTACAAGAAATTTTTAAATTAAGTATTTCTTTTTATATGTGTTCTAGAGCTCTAAATTGATTTTTGCTATTGCCTGGTACAATTTTACAGGAAGATTACTTATCACTACAAAGAGCTTCTTATCATATTTAAGGCTAGCTACTTAAAAAAAAAAGCATCACATTACTTTATATGATAATTGAGTTCTCCACTAGCCCCATGGTATATTTATCTATTTGGTCCCTGAGGAACTATATCTAGTGGAAAAAGCATGTGATTGGCATAATGATTTCACATTACTTTGCAGAGATAGACAGCACACTCAACTCTGAAATCTTCTGAATTAAAATGTAAGATTCTTTCCACCACATTATGCAACCTCCGTAAGACACATAATAGGACTGAACAATTTTCTCTCACTATAGTAATTACTAATGAGAAAAAAAGAGAGTGTGGTTAGAATTGTTTGCATTTTACCCATTATTACAAAATTAGCATCTCATATTTTCACAATGTGGTACAAGCTCTATGACACTTCTTAAAAGAAAAGTCCTAACCAGTTTGAGCCTTTGATCTCAAAAACTAAATGTGTATCAACAAATTTTAAAATATGTTCAATATTTTTAAAAGAAATTGATAAAAGTTACATCTGTATCCTTCAAGGATGAAAATATGGACTTTTTTCACATCTGTATCAAAGTTAACACATTTATCTTTTGCAAAATCCACAGGTAAAAGTAAAGAAATTTTGTGTTTGCTTAATGATGCTACTTCTTTAGAAAGTATGCTCATGACACGCAGGAACTATTACAGACGTGGTGTTTCAGAACACAGCAATGGTCAGCGAACCACTTAGAACTCAAAAGACAGAGTGGCAGAAAAAGCCTATCTTTCTCCAAATTTAGAAATGTAAACACCATTTAAAAATCATGTTACCCTTGCTAAAATATTATGTTTCAAGAGTGATTCTTGGGGCACCTGGGTGGCTCAGTCGGTTAAGCATCCAACTCTAGGTTTTGGCTCAGGTCATGATCTCAGTTTATGAGTTTGAGCCCCATGTCAGGCTCCATGCGGACAGCACAGAGCCTGCTTGGGATTCTGTCTCCCTCTCTCTCCGCCCCTCACCTGCACACGCACACACTTGCTCTCTCTCTCTCTCTCTCTCTCTCTCTCAAAATAAATAAATAAACTTAATAAAAAAAAAAAAAAAAGGTGATTCTTTCCAGGACTTATCACTTAATGACTTTTGTTCAAAACATAGGTCCCTAATCCGACACCAGAGATGGTGATTAAGGGCAAAGTGGGGCCTGGACACCAAACCACTACCCAAATGATGCTGAGGTCAGTCACCCAAGGCAGACAACTGTCATTTTAAGGCATACCTTAGCATTAAAAGATTATCCTCCTAATAGTTCTTTATGCCAAGCAGTATCTCCTGAATCAGACTGGGCTACAATTATGTCAAGAGACAGCTGTTTTATATCTACTGGAGTAGACAAAATAAAAAGATTATTCAGAGGTCAATACTTTCATTTTTAATAGTCAATTACCACTCTCAATAAGATACGATTTTAAAAATCTTTAATAGCACTTGTAATTCCATAATAATGTCAAAGATGTTTTAATGCCCACTTCTAAAATGCTTCTCTTGAAGCCAAAAACTTTCTTGAATTACTTAAACCGTTAGTTATGACATTGAAGTTAAATTAAATGATGATTAAATTCACTTACCGTAACAGTCTGGCCTGCCTTCAGCACATATCTTGAGGTATATTTGTAACTGACTGATGTGTCTCCAATTTTTCTGATCATTTCCCAGCCTCCCATTGGCTGATCCTATTCATAAAAAAAGTAAAACAAGGTCACATCAAATATACAGAAAGTGATGGATAATCCTCTAAATGAATTTACACAGGCAGTTAAACTACAACAGCTCTATGAGTGTCTTCCTAGGACTCTATTTCCCTACTATAGAAAGAAAACATGGTTTTGTCATGCAGCAGAACAGTAACTTCAACAATGCTGCCATTTTCATATTAAGGTACTTAGTTTTAAAGAAGACAAAACTGAAAGAAAAGAGATGTGAACCAAACTAAATGGTCCATACTCACTGCTAGATCAGGTGGGTCTTTGAAATTTACAACACAATCTAGTGGTCATAATCACAATTATAAACATCTAATATTTGATTACTTTAAGCTTTAAAAAAATACACACACATAAAACTTAAAAACAGATGTAAGAAAACATGTCCTTTATCTTTTGCACCTATACTTCTGCCCACATTTCACTCCCTTCCCTCAAAGCATGAGGAGCTGCAAAAGGGTCAGTGACGCAATGAGCCAGTCCCAAGTGATCTCTATCACCGGGGCCCCCAGCCGTCCAGGGCTGCCTGACTCCCCAGAAACCGTGCAGGGTATTTAAAGAAAGTAGCTGCACTGATCTAGATCCATCACTAACTCAAAGCCAAGAATAAACCAGGCTGAGAGCCAGCTGTAGAATAACTCAACACAGGGCTGTTACGCCTTTTTAAAAACAGCCAAACTACAATAATGGAGCAGCAGAGGCTACTCTTTTTCTTCAGCTTTTAAAGTCGTGACTAAGAGGGCACAGAGCCTGTTCTCTTTAGTACGTGAACTACTCGCTTCCCTTTGCCCATCCAAATTATTTATTCATCCACATACAAGACAGTTTCAATAGCTCTGGTGAGAAAAGGAGTGGTTTTCACAAACGTTTGACAAATCGTGAACAATGCCTCAGGCAGGGACCCCCCTCCCACCGCACCCCCACAGACCCCCGACCCGCCTGCCGTCCAGCATCATTGCACACCCTCCCTTCACGGCCTCCAGCCCCACGACACCCAGCGCGGGAGGAACTTCACTTGTGAGCTCTCGAAAACCCCAGCTCAAAACCTTACAATTCCCTGCTATGAATATTTGGTTTACTTTTAAACAAATAATTTTAAGATGGAGCCCCATACTATTCTTCACATAAATTAAATCATTGGTTTTTATTCATGTATTCAATTAAAGAGCAAAATACTCCCTGCATATATCTGAGTCTAGCCTCACATTTCCTTCTTTTTCTGACGTTAACAGTGGTGAAAGAGCATCTCCCAGTTTTACGCTCCCACTCCACCTTTCCCACAGATCTGACTAGCGCGGGGTGTATGTGACAACAGCCCATCCTGAGGAAGGCCGCCGGGCGAGAACGGCCAGGTGTGACACCGAGCTCTGGCTCTGTAAAGAAAGGCTAAGGAAGGAAATCTTTAAACCCCTAAGTACCACGTCCTCTTCCCCCTCCTATTTTAACAGGTACTTTACGTCATGAGTTCAAGTAAAAAATGGGAGGGAAACTCTTATTCTGTGAAGACTACTGAATCCAAATAAAGGCTGAGGAATTATTACAAATGCAAAGTCTACCAATCAGCAAAGCCTTCCTAGAAGAAAAGGAGGGGGGCTGTCTTTCACCTGTTCGGAAGTGTTCTTCAAACGAATAAACTTCCCGTCAACATCGATCTCTTCAATGCAGACATTGCCGGTGGCCGAGGCGGAGTGAGAGATGCTGACACTACTGCTTGCCTCGGACTCCTCCACATCGACTCTCTTCCGCTTCCCTCGAGTCGTGCGCACACTCCGGCTTGAGGACGCTCGCGACACCGTCACGCGAGAAGAAGGGCTTGGAGAGAGCTTCAGTCTACAGGGGAAAAATAAACAATACGTTGATAAGACAATAATTATGCACTTCCAACTTTAGGAAAAAGGGTATTAATAACCCTGCACATGCACTTTTAAAGCAAAACATTACTGAAGATCTGCTGGATGAGGCCAATATACACCTTAACAAAGATAAACTTATTTGTGCTAGAATGCCCACCATAATGTTCTTTAAAAATTGTACCCGGAGGCACCTGGGTAGTTAAGCGTCAATCGGTTAAGCATCTGACATCAGCTCAGGTCATGATCTCACAGTTCGTGAGTTCGAGCCCCACGTCGGGCTCTGTGCTGACAGCTCAGAGCCTGGAGCCTGCTTCAGATTCTGTGTTTTCCTCTCTCTCTGCCCCTCCCCTGCTCACACTGTCTCTCTCTCTCAAAAATAAATAAACGTTAAAACAAATTTAAGTAAATAAAAATAATATTGGAATGTTTTCCCTAGGAACAGAATGTAGTCATTATGTGGGAAGTCTGGAAAATGTGGGGGGAGGAACCAACCCACCTACCACAATGTATGTAACACTGAAACTGAATGGCTTTTCATTATAAATTTTCTTTTTTAACATTTATTTTATTTTTGAGAGAGCCTGAGCAGGAGAGGGGCAGAGAAAGATGGAGACATAAAATCCAAAGCAGGCTCCAGTGCAGAGCCGTCAGGGCAGAGTCCGACATGGGACCCGAACTCACGAACCATGAGGCCATGACTTGGGCTGAAGTCTGATGCTTAACCAACTGAGCCACCCAGGCGCCCTGGCTTTTCATTCTAAATCAGACACTTTCCCTTTGAAACTTTTTTCTAAGAACAGGTATCAAAGGATTTATATACTAACCAGATTGGGGGGGGGGGGGGGGCATGAAGGTCTCTTTCAGTAAATCTAGTATTTTACAACATATTAGTCAAAATATTTAAAATCTCAAAAAAAGAGTCTAGCATTTAAAATAATAGTAATAGGGACGCCTGGGTGGCTCAGTCGGTTAACCGTCGGACTCCTGATGCCAGCTCAGGTCATGATCTCTCAGTCGTGAGGTCCAGCCCCATGTCAAGCTCTACATTGGGCATGGAGCCTGGTTAAGATTCTCTCTCCCTAACTGACGTATTAACTCAGTGGTGGGAAATCTTTTCACAATGTATTCATATACCAAATCATCATATTGTGCACTTTCAATATACTGCAATTTCATTTGTCAATTATACTTCAATAAAGCTAAGAAAATTTCCACACACAAAAAAATCTCTTTATCCCTCTACCCCTTTTCCTCTGCCTCTCCCCTGACTTGTGCTCACTTTCCCAAACAATAAAATAAAATAGAATACAAAAGAATACAATACAATAAAAAAGACTGCTTTAATATTTTTGTTGTTGATAAAGATCTATGATCCATTTCTATTTTACATCTACATAACAGACAAGATATTTAAGGTTGCGTTAAATGTTATAAATTTTGCAAAAGCCTAATCCTATTTACTACTCTTAAATAAAAAGGATAAGGACAAAAAATAGGAGGCAGAGCGACACCTAAGTTACTTACCTCTCCTCTTCGCCCTCTAAGAGCTTCCTGTAAGCACTGATTTCCATGTCCAGGGCTAACTTTACATCGAGAAGTTGTTCATAATCATTGAGCTGCTGCTGCATCTGATCCCTTATTTCCGCCATCTCTCGCTCTTTGTCAGACAGCATGCGCCGAGAGTTGTCTCTTTCTTTAGCAAGCAAGTCCTCCAATTCTTGAATCCTCTCCAAACATGCTCTAGACTTCAGAGTCAAAGGAACACAATTACTTTCTAGGAACATTCCAACACTAGCACTAAGCAGCTATTTTAAACCATTTCCTGGATAGGAAAACAAATAAAGCTTAAAAAAAAAAAAAAAGATTAGCCCTCTTTCTCTGTCCCTCCCCCATTCATGCTGGCTCTCTCAAAAAATAAAATAAAATAAGAAGATTGCTGGACTATTTTTTGTTGTTTAGATATACGATCTCCCTCTTCCTCAGTCCCTCCCCACTCATCTCTCCATCTCTCTCAAAATAAACAAAAAAAATTAAAAACCAAAATTTCTTCAATACAACATATAGCCCTTGGGAAGTTCTGATTTATAAAAGACTTTAAAAAGAGATAAATTCTTTGAAGACAAATGTCATAAATGTACATATAATTTTTCTGTATTTGGCCAAATAAAACAAAATTTTAAAAATTTTTAAATGTTTATTTATTTTTGAGAGATAGAGAGAGACAGCATGAGCAGGGGAGGGGCAGAGAGAAAGGAAGACACAGAAACCGAAGACAGGCCCCAGGCTCTGAGCTAGCTGTCGGCACAGAGCCCGACATGGGGCTCGAACCCACGAACCGTGAGATCATGACCTGAGCCAAAGTCAGACACCAACAGACAGAACCACTCAGGCGTCCCTAAAACAAAAATTTTTAAGCTGTGGTTTTAGCAAAAGGCAAGTCTGGTTCCCCTACAAGTCTTTTCACTCAAAAGTATAAATTAACAAAAGTAAAGAACAAAAAAACCAGGAAACTCACTGCTACTGAACAAAAAAGGTAGGAAACTCACTGGCCTCAGGGCAGTGAAAGTGTGGCCTGCAGACCTGCTCCCAGAAAGGGCTTCTGGTAACCCTCAGGGAGAGTGTCCCTTTAGGACTGCTGTACTCTCCTGATCAGTCAGCAACTAGAGGCTGTACAATATAGTGTGGTCTGTAAGGTATTATTTTAAGTATAGGAACTTTGAATATGGTATTTAAAAAATTAAAAACTCGGGGTGCCTGGGTGGCTCAGCTGGTTAGGCGTCTGACTTTGATCTCTAGGTCCGTGAGTTCAAGCCCTACCTCAGGCTCTGTGCTGACAGCTTAGAGCCTGGAGTCTGCTTCAGATTCTGTGTCCCCCTCTCTCTCTGCCCCTTCCCAACGTGTGCTCTGTCTTGCTCTCTCTCTGAAAAATAAATGTTAAAAGAATAAAATTAAATTAAAAAATAAAAAATGAGAAATCGCACAGCCGGAGCCAGAAAGTTCATCTGAGAACCTTGTGGCTCACTAGGTAATTATTCTTCTGCATTTCTCCAAGACAGAATTCATCTCAGTAACCTCAGAAAATGACAAAAGTGATCAACTCAAAAACACTGATAGATAGTTCAGGCCCTTAGAATCACAAGGAGCTGCATCAGAGCAGGATCTGAAGAGCATGTACCATGCAAAAATTAAACCTGGAAGGCTAAAAATCAAAAGGGGATCTACACTATGCAGAAACACTACCCATTAGTTGTTTATGGATTTCTCACAGGGTACGGGTTAAAATGTTTGAAAGGGCTTTACATCTATATATGGGTTGAACAAATAAGTAAACAGGATAAGAGAAACCAGGCTTTTACTCTCGAAGAGAAAAAGTTAAAATGAACTCTATGGTATGGGATTAGTCAGAAACATCTATATGAACTTGGGTTTTGTTTAATATAAACACAAGTGGACAGAAATAGAATGACAGAAAGTGTAACTCAGCTTGGCATACACACGCATGCTGGCTAGCTCCGTCCACAGGAGGGCCGAGAAGCAATGACACCAGAACCAGTGAGACACTCAGTGTCCAGATCTTAATTTCTATAGACCATTTTCCAATTAAAGAACCAAGGCTCCTTGGAGAAATGTCTGCTTCTAGGGCTAGAGCAGGGAAAATACAAGATTAGCCTCGAGTCTCTTACAATACTAGAAAGGAAAGAAGTGCTTAAAAAGTGGGGGACACGCTAGGCAATCAGACAGAACTCCTAATGGCCTAAGCTGGGACCACCTCAGCCAATAAAGGAATGCAGAATTGGATTATAACCCAACAATACAAAAAAAAAATCTGTGAGTCCATACTAATATAAACAAACGTAATGAATGAACAAGATATAAATAAACTAAAAAAAGAAGAGACAAATCTTTACTAGAGAATTCCAACTAATAAATGTAGCTATCTATCCCCTTTAGGATGTAGAGCTTACTTCCTGCCCTTTAACCCTCAAGAGTGGGCTGGACCTAGTGGGTTGCTTTCTGAGAAAGAAGTATGAAAAGAGAAAAATGGTAATTTGACAGTGGAGAAACCTGGCAAATACTACCTGAACCAGTGATGAAGGTTAGTATCATCAATGATGTCATGTGATCCCTGATATGATGTGACAAGAAGGGCACTTCAAACCCACAACCCCTGTCTAATCATGAGAAAAACATCACACACACCCAGACTGGGGGGCAGGATAGAAGGTAAGTGGCCAGTTCACAAGGTCATAAAAAACAAGGAAAGTCTGAGAAATTATCACAGGCCTGATGCGACTAGGGAGACGAAATACCCTGGAAAAGAAAAATAACTGCAACGGAAAATGTGGTAAAATCCAAATAGTCTAGAGTCTAGTTAGTAGTAAGTATCAACAGAAGTGCTTTCATTGTGACAAATATACCATGATAATATGCTTACAATGCAGGAAACTGGTTGAGGGAGACAGGGGAACTGCCTGTACTATCTAACTTTTCTGTAAATCAGAATTACGCCAAAATAAAAAAGTTCTTTAAAAAATAATCGGTCAATTAATTAAAACCCAGAGTAGCATCTGACACTCCATAAAGAAGCAGAAATTCATCTTAAGAGTGACATTAAACATAATCACTGCCTCTAGAATTTGCATTTAAACTGCATTTGCAGGTGCACCAGTGTGGCTCAACTGGTAAGCATTCAATTCTTCATTTTGGGTCAGGTCATGATCTCACGGTTTCTGGGTTTGAGCCCCATGTTAGCCTCTGTACTAACAGTGAGGAGTGTGCTTGAGACTCTATCTCTTCCCTTCTCCTCTCTTTCACTCTCTCGAAAAATAAACAAACATTAAAGGACAGTTGTGAAAGCCATGAAATACCCAAGATTCAGCGGTAACCTGTGAACCCAGATTTGTAAACCCAAAAACGTCTCTATTTGTCTGCCTCTGATGTTACAGAGCTCTGAAGGTAGGCAAAAAATTAAATCTAGGTATAAAAGTTTTAAAGTTACCTCGAATCATTCAGAAATAAGTTGTATTTTTTTTTTAATTTTAGAGAGAAAGAGAGCACAAGTTGGGGAGAGAAACAGAGGGAGAGAGAGAGAGACTGAGAAACAGAGAATCTCAAAGTCGCTCCAAGCTCAGCGTGGAGCCTGACACAGGGTTCGATCCCACAACCCCAGGATCATGACGTAAGCCAAAATCAAGAGTTGGATACTCAACCAACTGAGCCACCCAGGCGCCCCTAGAAATAAGCAGCATTTTAAATAGCTGCACAACACCTGTCATGTAGGCAAATACAAAGAATACAACGTGAGAGATGGACCTAGATTGTTCTTCTCAAGTCTGACATTAAGTACCTTTGAAACTCTGAGCAAGCTGTGACTAACATCACTAAACCAGTATCCACATTTGAAAAATGAAGAAGTCAAACTAAATTATCTACCTGTGTGATCCCACCTCTCGCCCTAAAATACTTGATAGTGGACTTCTGCTGGCCTTGGCTTTTTTATAGCATGTAACGTAATTGTAGTAGTTTATTAGGGTCTAGCTACAATAGAAGTTTCAAAAGTCTTAGAGTTAGAAAACAAAACCTAGAGGTGCTTTCAAAGTGCTAACAGAGAGTCTTCTGCAAGCCAGACAGACTGTGACCAACCAATTACTTTGGCCACTCAAAAATCTACACAGTATTAAAAGAAATGCTATAAGCAATATTTGAAATTCCTACTTTCAAAACATGCTACTACCATATATAAGTTATTTAACCATATATAAGTTATTTAAAAATATTTCCTTAAGTCAGCATTTTAAAGACTATGTGATTTTTACTTTTTTTTTTTTTTTTAAGTTTAAGCAATCCCTACACCCAACATGGGAGTCAAACTTCCAACCCCTGAGATCAAGAGTCTCATGCTCTACTGCCTGAGCCAGGCAGGTGCCCCAAGGCTATGTCAATTTTAAATAATGTTTAAGAAGTACCTCAGTAGCATGAGTCAACCAAAAGGAAACTGTATGGCCTAAGAGGCAGCATGAGGAAACAGGTATGGGCCAATAATAAATGCTGTTAAGATACACAATGGGAAATGCTGGGAGGGGTGGCTCTTTGCTTTTGATTATCTTTCTAAGAGGCTACAGTTTATGAACTAATGAAGATACTCCTCAAGATACATTATTTGTCATAAAATCCGACACCAGTAATGAATAGAGAGGAAGGACATCCTGCCCCCGCAGCTCCCCAAAGACAGAGAAATTTAAAACAATTCTGGTTAAAGGAGGTGCATCTCTCCTATTTCATTAAGAAGTTAGTTCCTGGAAACCCCCAGAGCCCCACTGAATACTTTTTAAAAACCAGTAACCAGAAATTTACAAAAAAAAAAAACTAGCAAGGATGGGAATATAACTAAGAAGCCAACAGGGAAATAGCTCTAAGCCTGAGTCAGGAAACGTGGCTACCAAGTTTCACAGCCTGTCACTATTTAACAGGCTAGTCTGTGTCTCCATCTGTAAAACATCTATACCCAGCATAATCAAGTGGAAGCCACCAAAAAAAAAAAAGTGTGGGGACATGTGAAATTCAGGGAAAGGGGATAACTAGAAAATGATTTATTAAATGGAGAAAAATAGTTAATGTTAATTCACAGTAAGAACACAGAGCCCTATTTTTTTGGAAAAGTAGCTCTTAAGATAGTGCAATGGAAAAAGATGATTTTTGAGGAGGGTGAGGGGTAAAGGGAAAAACTGAACTAGGAGAAAAAATACATCTATCAACCTGCAGCCTCTGGGCAAGTAATTAAACTCACCTCAATACACTCAAAGATCCTCCCAGCTCTACTGCTACATGAAAACTTCAAAACACTATCAGGACAAAATAGGCCTAAATAATTTTTTAAATTATGTTATGAACAATAGGCAATGTAAAAGTTCATTTTTTTTTTTTTTTACATTACCCTGTTCTACGTAACTCCTTGTTTACCTTGTTTTCTAAATTCCTGTAAAGGCTTCAGTTTCATAACCAGAAAAACATTTTACTAAAAATAATAAAATAAAATAAAACCAAAACAAAATAAAATAAAATAAAAAGGAAGGCAGGAAAACTTAATCAAGAATAAAGTTTATTCTCATGGGGAAAATTTAAAACAACAACAACTTCCTCCCTGAAGGAAACTGGAAGCTGAAGTGACTTCCCAAGTGACTGAGCTGAGCAGCAGATAATCAAAGCATTCCACATACTTAGGTGGTCGCTTGTGGACTTTGTGTCCACACCCACGCCACCCTTACACTGAGACCGGTGTCAAGCAGTGTCCCTGCCACCTGGACCTGCTCCTTCAGGGCCCCACTTGGTCAGCACAACCAGCAATGTAACCACTTGCCACTTAGGTGTACTGATGAATGAATAGTTGCTAGATTCTTAATACGCAACTACTGCTGCGCCCCATGACCTAAATTATTTTGTAGTTCAAACACTGAGAGAATCTGTCCAAAATTACAAAGCCTTTACCACTCACAAAGAATTTTTGCAAATTTTTATTATGGTTTCCAAAGGTGATGAAAAAGAATGAGGCTGCTACCTAGATGGTTCAGAAAATCTGGGTCCCAGGGGTAAGCCCTAGAAATAAACCAGCATGCCACTTCCTTCCGGAGTAATCTATTAATTTAGGAATAACACTCGCACCCAGGGGATGTTTATGTAATGCAAAATGAACAAATCAGGAAAGCCCCGTGACACGAGTGTAGAAAACTACGATGCTTTCTGCACACTGACATCAGACTGAGCAAAGCAGGTGCATGACAGTGGTCGAGGTGACTTTCAAGTGCAGCTTACATTATTCTGGAGGAAGATGCTTACTAACCTCTTTCTGTAGATTGGAAAGCTGAGATGAAAGGCTCTCAATTCTCATACGACTTTCCATCAGCTCTTCCCTGGCACTGTTGACAGTAGAAGTATTCATCTCTGATGACAGTCTGGCATTCTCCAGCTAAAAGAAGGACAAACAAGAGTCAGCCTTATCCAGTGACTTAGAACAAACAAATGAGGAAGTCTGATTCATCTCAAGGCATTTCAGTTCAAACCCAAGCCCTGCTGGTAACTGGTTGATGAAACAGGAAAAGCATCATGAAGTTTGCTGACGTGGTACGAATTTTCTTAAAAGTCTTTCTGACTTTAGGTTCAATTCCCAATATATGAGTTTAACAATGGTAGTAACTAACACATGAAGTTCTTTACCCAAACTTTATTACTTAAATATTTCACCTGAGTATCTCTAATGTGTTAAATAATACTGCTAATATGGAGATTGGGTGGTAACAACTTAATTGTGGGTGATGTCTGTAGGAAAATAAACATCACAGATCTCTAACCCACCAAATCTAATTACAGAAGATAAAGCCAAGGGCACCTGGAAGGCTCAGTCAGGTGTCTGACTCTTGATCTCAGCTCAGGTTATGACCTCACGGATCATGAGTTCCAGCCCCACATCAGGCTCCAAGCTGACAATGAGGAGTCTACTTAGAGTTTTATCTCTCTCAAAATAAACTTAAAAAGAAAAAAAAAGGATTAACCCAAAAGGAGAAAGTACTGATTTATAGATTATTTCCCACCAGGTATAAACACTTCTTTTCAAAAGTAAAATACAGCCTCTTAAACAGAAACATCCCATTTCTCCAAATGCTCGTAATCTTCAGTTCTGCATGTGTCTGAGACACACCTTTCTGGACGTCATCACTCTGCTGGCTCCCCCTGGGGACACAGTCTATGTGACAGATCGATCCTACACTACACTTCAGCTCCTTCACCGTCCAGTACAATGCCTAGCACCAAGTGTTAGACGGTCCAATGTACGGTTTCAAAGATCCCTCCCTTTCACTGGCCAATTACTACGTCATAAAATGAATTAAAAGTAACGTCAACAGTTTGAGGCCATTCAATAGAAATTAGATTCAACACCTCGATGGCCTCAATTTTTCTAAGTCTTCCACTAACTCTTTTTAATCAAATCATGTAGGTTTCACACACTGGGATAAAATCATTTATGAGGAAAGCCTGTACTCATTGGTGTTAAAGATTTTTGCATGATCTGCTAACAGTAGTAGAAAGTTTCTAGAGTATTTTTACATCTAAAAATGTAACAGCAGCAAAGGAAAAAATAGCAAACTTTCCATTTGGCCTCTGTCCGAAAAAGCTTGAGTTGTGGCAGTCGCAACCCATGTACAATAATGCCATGGAAGTCAGAACAAGGCGCCGTCGACGCCTGTTAAATGCACGTGTAGGACGGCATGATGAGTTCTGGGGAAGGAAGTATTTTCAAAAGGCTTGGGTTTGACTATTAAGACACGACACAAGTTATCAGACAAAAAGATAAACCCTTACCCCTGATATGTGTGAAATAACTTACTTCCTTTGAATAATTTCTGGTACCATTTACTTTATAGAAAAGTTTTTTCACAAAAGGCCATTTTTGGCGCAAATGGGTGGCTCGGTGGGTTAAGTGGCCGACTTCGGCTTGGGTCATGATCTCGTGGTCCGTGAGTGCAAGCCCCGAGTCCGGCTCTGTGCTGACAGCTCAGAGCCTGGAGCCTGCTTCAGATTCTGTATCTCCCTCTCTCAGCCCCTCTCCCACTCACACAGTTTCTATCGCTCAAAAATGAATAAACATTAAAAAAATTTTAAGTTCATTTTCTATTTTCACAAAGACTAGGGGAACTCATTTAGGAAAACCAGAACAAGGCAGCCATCAAGTCGCGTCTCCAGGGTGCGTCGAGCACGCGTTCTCAGGGCTCGGGCCCGCCCCGCGAGAGCGCGCTCACCTTGGCATGGTAGGTCTGCTCCAGCTCCTCCTTGTAGAGCTTCACCTGGGCGTCGTGCTGTTCTCGCATCTCATGGAGGGCCTGAGCCAGCTTGTACTCATACTCGATCTGACGTCCAGAATCCACCTCCACCAAGCGAGTCTCATGCTTCCTTCTGGTCTCATTAATCTCCTGTGGGGAGGAAAGTACAGGAAACCAAGTTACCCACCACAGCTGCACTAGGACCAGTCCAAGTGACATCGGGGCCATTTGAACTGTTACACACTAATCTCCCTTTGTCTCTTCTAGAACGGGCATGTGAAAAGACCTATTTTTTGCCTTGGTTTTCAAATGAGATTTTTGAGATGGAACTAATGACAGAAATGATAGCCCTAAGAATTTTGTGTTCCTTTTCAGTGGCACAGCTATGTACTCTGAAGACTAGGAATGGCCTGAAGACTTAACAAAAGTACCTAGCAATCATGGCTTAACTATGTACACTGAACAGCAACTGCATTTCTAAACTGGTATAATGATGATTCCAAGGACCTCTCTAGAAAAAATCCACATGAAAAGTTAAACTTGCCAATCAGGACAACTTTACCTATAAGATTTATGTATAGGGGTGCCTGGGTGGCTCAGTCGGTTAAGCCTCCGACTTCGGCTCAAGTCAGATCTCACGTTCGTGGGTTCTAGCCCCGCATCAGGCTCTGTGCTGACAGCTAGCTCAGAGCCTGGAGCCTGCTTCAGATTCTGTGTCTCCTTCTCTCTCTGCCCCTCCCCACCTCATGCTCTCTCTCTCTCTCTATCAAAAATAAATAAAACATTAAAAAAATAAAAAAAAAGATTTATGTATAATAAAACTATCTTCTTAAACATACTAAGATGCAGCAGGCAGAGCAAGCTAATTTATGTGACTTGTTTTAATGGCTGGTGCGAAGGCGTCAATATCAACTGATATGAAACTGTGTTAACAATGGGGGGCCTTGGTGCCTCAGTCAGTCAAGTGTCGGACTCTGGTCACAATCTCACGGTTTGTGAGTTCCAGTTCCGCATCAGTGGCTACACTGTTAGTGCAGGGCCTGCTCTCTGCCCCTCCCTCATCACAGGTTTGCACTCTATCAAAAAGAAATAAACGTTAAAAAAAAAAAGAAATGTATTAACTGTAATACTTTACTCTCTCAAGTACATATGATCATTCACTATTAAAGATTAGAAATAGTAGGATAATCCTTCACTTTATGTTGTATGGAAGTATTCAAAACTAGGATGGCTAGGAACACAAGTCCCAGAATAAAATTTTCATTCCAGCTTCTAGCGTTGAAAATACAAGAGCTGTCTTTAATGACAATAACTAAAGAGGCCACAAGAGGGGGATATAACCCACTAACATTTGTTTCTGTGTCCTCTTCCTGCTTGTGGTTCCCTAAGCATTTCTTCATCTTTCTTTTAACTGTTCATTCATTGCAGAGGAAAATGTGCTTGACAGAATTCGAAAACCAGGGTTCAAATTCCAGTTTTACTATTAACCTCCCATGGCTTACATATATTTGATGACGCAAATGACACTTAAATCATGAAAACATGCAAATAAAAAAAGTTTATTAGCTCAACAAATACTAAGCCCATACTGCTGCTACTGCCCTTTGTCTGCCTCCTTTCCTCCTCTTCCTGTTTTTCCTCTTCTTTCTTGCCTCCTAATCCATAACTGTTCATAATAAGGAACTTAAGTATACTTATTGTATCCTCTATGTTAAAAAAATGAGTATTTTAAGTTCATTCTCATAAAAGGCAAAACCCAAAATATTCAAAGATGCTATGCAACCCCCAGAATCTTTTTGTTGGTGCCATTTTTCATTTATCATTTTACATAGGATCCATGACTTGCAAAGGAAAAATAATACCCTATTCCTCATTTAAAGATGCAGGAGTCCACACACAGTATAAAAACTAAGTAATGATACATCATGGGCAATTTTATCAAAACAAACAAAGAAAAGTTAAGACAACTTAAAAATATCTCCATTTATAAAGCGAAGCTGTACTTTATTAAATGAAAGCATTCACTACAATCTATACAAGGAACTACACATAATATTCTACTTTGATCGTCACCACTCTTCTAAGAAAAAATAGCAGGTATTGGTATTTCATTTTGAAATAAATGACTCGAGCGTTGTCCAAAGTCTCTTTGCCCACCCAGTGAGTGCACTGTGCCCCCATACCCCTACATTTAATAGCATGTAGTTACAAACAGTCAAATTTCTATTTTATTATTTTTTCTCCAATTAACAACAAAAGATTTTAAGTTCTACAATAATTCCTCATTTTTTAAATCATCATTACAGTTTTCAAAATTATATTACTGCTAAAATCATGAAGTATTTAACTGCAGGCTCTATATACCCTGGGTTAATTCCAACCCTCCTCAATTTTGAGGAAATATATGTACATTCCCCGTTCGTCAATTTTATTACTTGTTTTTTGGCAACAGGTGCTACCTTCACCCGCCAAGGCTTGACCACAGCACTTAAGGCTTGTAAATGATATTTTAAAATATACATATATAACCGTAAACACAGTGGGCAGCCTGCCTTCAAGACGGCCCCCAAAGACTGGGGCCTCCTCCGAGTCACACCTGTGCAGAATCCCACAGTGCAGCAGGGTGGGTCCCGTGCATCGCTCTGTGGGATTAGAAAGGCTACAGAAGATGGTGAGGCTTCTGTGTTGCGTTCTCGCTTTCTCTCTCATCCTGAGCAGCCCCAGGGAGAAGCCCAAGATGAGGTGACGCTTCATGCCAACAACCTGTGCGTGAGCTCAGCTGCACTTCCTCGGTCCAGGATGAAAGCCTGACCGCAGCCTCATGAGAGACTCCAAAACCTAACAATGCGATTAAGCAGCTCTCAGATTCCTGACCTTCGGAAACCATGAGATAATGATTTGTGGTTTAAAGTTGGTAAATCTTGGAGTAATTCATTAGGGAGCAACAGATAAATAACCAACACAAATGCTTGAGCAGGTTGATATTAACTGCTATGACCAAGCCTTTATAAATCAGATAAAGTGAAATCCTATCTATCCTAGGAGCTTGAGGTCTCACATACAGCCTTTTAGCAGCAGTACCTTGAATAATTCATCCATAAAACTTCTCCCACTATATATATATAATCAGAACAAAGCTTTTAGGATCCCTTCATTTCTTACAAAAATAAAACTATATAGTTACCTCCTCATACATGTTTTTACGAAACTCCAGGTCCTCAGTAAGGCTCTGACAGCGATTCTCTAAATCCACTTTAAGTAAAGTTTCATCTGCTAACTGTTTTTTGGCAGCAGCTAAGGAGGCTTCCAACTAATATAAGGAAAAAAAAATTGATGAAAATCACACAGCAATTTAGTAATGAATAGATACCTGTGGAATCAAATCAAGTATTAAAACTTCGATATCTTTTATCATCTATTTCTTTTAACAGCGTATTACAACCCTTATCACAGACGTGTGTATTCAACTACTGGTCCCACCCAGAATGCCACCCAAAACACCTCTCAGGTCCGGTCACTGGCAACAAGTAATAGACAAATACTGACCAATGATTTTAACCACTACTTTCATTTTTTTTCCTGCGTGTAGAGCAGTGGTAAGGAGTTTTTCTTTTCTGATTTACAGTCTGGCACAATAATGAAATAGGTTTTGAAAGCAACAATGAGCATAAGCCCAACAGGAAGAAGAGCAGCAGTAAAATCTGCATGACCCAGACACAAAGACTGAGAGGTGAAGATACTTTGCATGTTAGCTGTCTTAAGACTATTCTTCAGGTAAGCCACACACACACACAAAATATATATATGTATTATTTTTAAACCAAAATACATTTTCAAATTTAATTCAAAACTCCATCAACCCAGTCAGATGGGGCAATTAACCTCCCGATATGGCTCTAAAGCAGAGTTTGCCTTACCTGGGCAATCTGATCCTTCAGATCTTCCAAATCTGCCTCTAAACTTTTTTTGTCGCCAAGTGCCGTGGCCAGAGCTGCATCTTTAGAATTCAGTGCTGCTTCATATTCTCGAAGCTTGATCTGGGCTCCATTAAGATCCGACTCCTTCTTAGCGTAACTGTAAGACATTTAAAAATACAAGATACCAAATTATACCCCTGACTTGAAGCCTTCTCCCTCCTTGCTGAAGGCAAACAAAAGAAGATGCAGTTTAAATAAAGGCTGCCATAATCTACTAAAATTAGAGGAGCAATTCAGGAGCATTGTAGCTACAGTTTTTGCTGGGTAGCATTCTGCTTCAATGCCTTCCCTTCCATGATTATTAATGGTTCTAGGTCAAAACAGAGGTCCATAGGGCCAAAGTTCCAGAATCCTGGCTGTCTGTGAGTAAGAACGTTTGCCCTTCCTGTTCTGTAAAGAGGAACCACATATTTCAGTAAGAGATGTTTTTCAAGAAATAGAAAAGTATTATTTTAAAATACAATTAATATGGGGTGCCTGGGTGGTTCAGTCAATTCTCTGTCTCTCAAAAATGAGTAAAATTTTAAATAAGTAAAACAAAATAAAATAAGTATTAAATCCAAGACATACAGGACACATAAATCAAGATATATAAGAAGATTAAAAAATTAAAAGGAAGGTATTTTTTATGTTTATTATTAAGATAGAGAGAAACAGAGCATGAGCAGGGGAAGGGCAGAGAGAGAGGGAGACACAGAGTCCGAAGCAGGCTCCAGGCTCTGAGCTGTCGGCACAGAGCCCGATGCGGGGCTTGAACCACAAACCATGAGATCATGAGCTGAGCCAGAATCGGACACTTAACCAACTAAGCCACCCAGGTGCCCTGAAAATGAAGAACTTATTTTAAAAAGCAATTTTATGACTTGATGATGTATCATATAGGAACCTTTTAATTTACTTTTATTTGAGGAATAGTTGACATACGTTAGTTTCTGGTGCGCAACACAGTGCGCAACGTTTACAAAATGTTTATTACCATGATACATGCAGTTACCGTCTGTCACCACACAGTCATTACAATACTACCGAGCATATTCCCTACACTGTACTCACACAACCCCATGACTGACTTACAACCTCTTACTCCCCTTCACCTATTTAACCCAACACCCACCATATTAGCTCTCTGTACTTGTGAGTCACAATGTTTGTTTTATTTTATACAGAAACTCCCTTAATATTACATAAGAACTGATCCCGGGCTTGCAAACACTTTTCATACAGAAGAGGTGATTTGAAGATTTCCCTAACTTACAAATAAGGGCTTCCCCAATATCTTGAAATACTATTTCAGTTTATAGTTTTAATCTCCCAAAATGAGTTTTGAATTGAGGTTTCTTTGTCTTCTAACTTATATCACTTTTCACTTAGAATTAAGGTTCCTTTGGATATGTTTTGTCAAATAATTATATTTTAAAGGACAGTATTTTTTTCATTCCAAACAATTATTATTAATTGGTGGCACCGGGAAAGCCTCAAGATCAAAATTCTCAGTAACAATTCTTAATTAAAACTGCTATTGCAGAATAGCATTTTTACAACTGATGCTTGAGAATGGTCTAGAAGAGGAATCCTTAGTTAACAGGAATTTTTAAAGTAATCTTTTTACTCAAAAATTTTAAAAAACTGTCCAAAGTATTCATCTCTTACTCATTTTGGTATCATAGAACTATATTTATATATAAAATCTCAGCAGTTCTATCCCAGTCATTTTTTTCTTAAATCCCATATTTATAACAAACCACAAGATGGCATCCTTTCACTGGCATCTCATTCAGGATGGGGGAAAACTTAGTTGATAAAAAAAGCAATCCCATACAGTCATTAATTTAAAACATAAATGCCTAGTTCATACAAAGGCTTGGCTCTAAGGCTGAGAACTCATTAGAACAGAATCAAATCCACTCATAATATTCTACAGCAAAATACTATGCCAACTATCTGGTCACTTAGATCACTTCTTAGCAATTGTGAGAAGCACTTATGGACTGTCAGGTTCATCTTATAGAAGAACAGACACTCAGGGCACCTGGGTGGCTCAGTCAGTTAAGAGTCTGACTTCGGCTCAGGTCATGACCTCACGGTTCATGGGTTCAAGCCCCACATCACGCTCTGTGTTGACAGCTCAGAGCCTGGAACCTGCTTTAGATTCTGTGTCTCCCTCTCTCTCTCTCTGCCCCTCTCCCCCTGTACTGTCTCTCTCTCAAAAATAAAAATTATAAAGATTTTTTAAAGAATAGACACAACAAACACAGATTGAAAATTTTCCCTAATGTACATATTATAATACCCTAGATGGAAATGAGATGAAAAAGGAAAATGAAAAGTGAACACAAGAAATCCATGCCAATGACACCCCTTCTCTGTCCAGCTGCCCTTCTTAACTCAGCACTCAGCACTAACACTTCACTTCAGGACCATTCTTATTTAGAATAACAAATAAATTATAGGGGATGAAACAGAAAAGCCATTTAGTTTTTCACTTACAGCCAGATAACCTAACAAAAACCATTCTATTCAAAACTGATTTCTAACAGAACCACAAAACAAGGATTTTTAAGTCCCCCAGAAGAGACCTACTCTGCATGGACAGCCAGGCCAAGTACGGCCAGCTGTCTGAGCGCTGGGCTGGAATACACCGGGAGTGTCTCCCGAACAGCTGTCTGGTGGCAGCTGGCCACCTCTCCACACTAGGGCAACTATTCAAGTGACCATCAGCGCAGCTCCCGAGGCTCTCTTCACACCTACAGCTCAAAATCAACATGCCCTTGACTATCTGGCCATGGTCTAGGCTTTTTAAGGAAATATAAACTTCACTTTAAATTTAAGGTAAGGATTATTAATATGTCCAAACACAAACCTTCTGTCTTAAAACTAATCCATTTCAAGTAGCAAATGACTCAAAATGCATATTAAATAAGCATTTGTTCCAATAGTCATTCACCAGCTTCAATTCTGTCCCCAAAGTATCTTCCCTTCCAAGGGAAAAAGGAATGGGATCCACAGTATTTTTACTGAGGGAAATAAATGAATTTCTCTCCAATTAAGCTAAACGTAACACACAAAATCTCCAGAAAGTCATATGATCACAATTTCCATTAACAAGCGTCTCCTCTGGCACAAGTAAAAGGACTAAGATGCTTCTGTACAAACTCAAAAGCTGAAATTGATCATTTTTCTTGGGAGTAAATTCTGCTACTTATTCAATAAGCTGACCCGTCAACAAATTAGCAATAATCCAATCAGAATCAGGCAAACCATAATTGAAATTACAATATAATTAGGAAAAATACCAAATAAGACTCAAACTGGACCACATACCTATTTCTTCAAACAAAAGACGTTCACATAGTTACTTCTGTGTTTGCTTATAGTGCATACTTAGAGCTTAAATACTAATAAAAAATGACTTATTTAGGAAAAAAGAAAAACAACCAATAACCTCAACTGTTTGTCTCACCATTGATCAGAGGGCTTGGAAACCAGCAGTGAACAAAATATAACAAGTCCCTGCTTTTATGGAAGGTACTTTCTAGTGGGTAGAGATACACAATAAACACACTTATATATGGCAGAAGTCAACAATACTTTGAAGGGGGCTCCTGGGTGGCTCAGTTGGTTAAGCATCCGACTTCAGCCCAGGTCATGATTTCAGAGTCCGTGGGTTCGAGCCCCGCATCAGGCTCTGTGCTGACAGCCCTGAACCTGCAGCCTGCTTCGGATTCTGTGTCTCCCTCTCTCTCTGTCTCTCCCTCACTTGTGCTCTGTATCTATCTTTCAAAAATAAATAAATGTTAAAAAATGTTTTTTAAGTACTTTGAAGGAAATTAAATCAGAACCACAAGTTAGAAATTACTCGATGATTGTTTTACTGCTCCTCTACAGGTTTCACGCAACCCAATCTTCTAGGAAAATAGCCTCCTACAAAAATGGTCATTGTTAAGTCAATAATTATCTTAGGAGAGCCTAGCGAGTACTAGAAAAATATACTAATACAAGAGGAAAAAAAGTCAGACACTAACAATGAGATTCCAATCTCATAAGGGAATCAATCAACCAAACAGAACTGTCTTAACTAACACATGAAATATGTCAGCAACCTTCTCGATACACGGTGCTCCAACAGTGCATGATAATAACTTCAGGGTAAAAATGCCACATTAAACAGGACTCCAGAAACCTAACTAAAACAAGCAAAGGCCCAAATTCACAATGACAAATGCAAAGAGGAAATGACAATTTTCAGATGCTTAACATGGGTGAATGAGTGAAAATGAGCTTCGCCAACACAAGAGTGCTGAATCCTAAGCCAGACACAGGGTACCTGAGAAGTAACCTAGTTTATACTGCAGATAATGTGGTAACAAGAGATACCTTGGTAACTCTGAAGTAAAACTAGCTGGTAACTCTGAAGGAGAACTAGAAGCAAAGCAGACAACTACTCCATACCATGCTCCTGAGCCAATGGACCCTCACCCACCATGGCAAAAGATGAAAGATTTCCTCTCTGAGGAGGGGGGGGGGCAGAATCCTAGACCTGGCAGTGCAGGACACACCTGAAGGCACCAGTACCGCACAGAGAGTAGGGGAACTCAGTGGACTCTACAGATGCTGAGAGCCCCCTCAACCTCCCTCAGCTCACAGCAGGCTGGGCAGCAAAGCCCAAGGAAGACCTGAAAACACGGACAGTGGGTCTTCCCAATGACATGATCCTGCCGGATCGCCCACAGTGAAGCCTGCTCAAGAAGCCCCACTCATGCACACAGTCTTCCATCAGCATCCGAGGAAAACTCTCACATGGATTAACTCACCCAACATCCATTCCATCTTACTAGCTGTGCTTTCCTAAACTGGAAAGGTAAGAACTACATTTTCCAGAATCTCTAGCAGCTAGGATTCTGGAGGAAAACGAAATCCTCTAATGCACCTATAAGCAATATGGAAGAAGGAAGTACTGTGGGGCCCCCATCTGCAGGTCAATTTGAAGAGAAATGCCACCTTGACATCTTCCAACCCACGAACATGGTGTATCTTTCCATTTATTTAGGTCTTCTTCAATTTATAGCCTTCAGTGTACAAGTCTTTTGATTTATTCCCATGTATTTTATTCTCTCTGATGCTACTGAAAACGGAGTTTTCTTACCTTCATTTTTAGACTGTTCACTCTTCACTGCTAATGTACAGAAATACACTTGAGTTCTGTATATTGCTCCCATGTTGTAAGCTTTGCTGAACTTATTAGCTCTCAAGAGTTTTGCTTTTTTTTTTTTTTAAATTCCTTAGGATTTCCTATGAAAGCATGGCACCTGCAAATAGAAACAGTTTTACCACTTCTTTCCTAAGGTGGCTGCCTTTTACTTCTTTTTCTTGCCTAACCGCCCTGGCTAGAACCCCCATTACACTGCTGATGCTAACAAGCAGTGAGACTGGGCATCCTGGGCTTGGTTCTGATCTTTGGAAGAAAGCAACCAGTCTTCACAATCAAGTATATTAGCCAAAAATTTTTCAGAGATAACTCTTCATCAGATTAAGAAGCTTCCTTTTACTCCTCATTGGAATATTTTTATTATGAAAGAGTAGTGTACTTTGGCAAATGTTTCTGCTGCATCTATTGAGAGGGATTTTGCCCCTGATTCTATTATATATGGTTTATTACACTACTGACTTTCATAGACTGAACCAACTTTGCATTCTCAAGATAAAACCCACATGGCTGGGGCACTTGGGGGACTCAGTCAGTTAAGCATCAGCTCAGGTCTTGATCTTAGGGTTGGGAGTTCAAGCCCTATGCAGGGCTCCAGGCACAGCTTGGAACCTACTTTAAAAGAAGGGGGGGGGGAGAGATAAAAAAAAAAATCCACAGGGAGATAGTATATAGTCCTTTTACACACTGTTAGGTTTGGTTTGCTAGTATTTTGTCGGCAATTTTTGCACATGTATTTATTTATAAGAGACACTGGTATGGGACATTTTTCTGGTCTGAAGTTTTTCCAGCATCCCAGTATCCATTCTGCAGTTTGCCAAGCATCATGAGGCAGGTGTTTGCCGCAGCGGTGATGGCTTCCTGGTCCTGAACTGTAGCTATATACTGTGTTTTTTTTTTTTTAATTCAGTGGCTTCAGTGGTGGCCTCAGATGTAAAAGCTCCCAAAATCTACAGTGTTCTACACATCATTCCAGCTCTCTAACCCTTTTAATAATTTCTTTCTAAGCACCTGCATCCCATATCATTTTCTCTTCTGCTTAAAATATCTAGTGGTTTCCATTTCCTACAATGACAGACACAAAGACATAGATAGATAGGAAGAAAGAAAGAAAGAAAGAAAGAGAGAGAAAGAAAGAAAGGAAGGAAGGAAGGAAGAAAGGAAGAAAATTAACTTGAAGCAAATAGGAACTGTGAAGGAAAATAAACTTCTGAAAAGGTAAGAGAAAAAAATACTGCATCCAAGAAATCTAAACAAGACCAAGATACTATAAGGAAACATCCAGAGAGTAAAAAAGAAGCTATTAGAAATTTAAAACAGGACAACAAAAACTGAAAGGTAAAATGAAGAACATCTAGAAGAGAAAAAAAAGTTTTAAATGAGAAAACTAAAGAATCAATTTAAGAAGTCCAACATCTGAATCACAAGAGTCTCAGAAAGTAATAAAATAGGAGAAAATCATGAATAAAATAAAGTTTTAAGTTTATGTATTTATTTTGAGAGAGAGAGAGAGAGAGAGAGAGAATCCCAAGCAGGCTCCGCATTGTTAGCATAGAGCCCCACGTGGAGCTCAATCTTACAAACCATGAGATCATGACCTGAGCCAAGATCCAGAGTCCGATGCTCAACCAAGTGACCCCTCATCGCCTCCAATAATTCTTTAAAGTTGCCAAGGACTAAGGCGCCTGGGTGGCTCAGTCAGTAAGTGTCTGACTTCAGCTCAGGTCATGATCTTGCATTTCATGGGTTTGAGCCCCATATCAGGCTCTGTGCTGACAGTTCAGAGCCTAGAGCCTGGAGCCTGTTTCGGATTCTGTGTGTCTCTCTCTCTGCTCCTCCCCCGCCAGGCTTGCACGTGCGCTTCTCTCTCTCTTTCTCTCTCTCTCTCAAAAATAAACGTTATGAGGCGCCTGGGTGGCTCAGTCAGGTAAGCATCCGACTTCGGCTCAGGTCATGATCTCATGGTTCTGGTTCATGGGTTGGAGCCCCACACTGGGCTCTGTGCTGACAGCTCAGACCCTGGAGCCTGCTTGGGATTCTGTGTCTCCCTCCCTTCCTCCCCTCCTCTGCTCTCTCTCTCTCTCTCTCTCAAAAATATATAATAAACATTAAAAACAAAATAAAATAAATAAATAAATAAATAAAGTTGCCAAGGACTGAAGGACATGGATTTCCAGACTGAAAAAGTATCACCACATGACCAGCACAATGGAAGAAAAAGAGATCCACACCAAGGGACATTCTTAGGAAATTTCAGAACTGGACAGAAAAAAGGATGCTTTAAGCTTTTTAATTTTTCATTCACAGTGCTTCTTAGCAACAACAAAAGCTAGAAAACTGTAAACCATGACTTCAAAATCCTAGGAAATAATAGTCTTTACAACTTAGATTCTATACCCAAACTACCAATGCTGATGCAACACTCTATAGACAAGAGTGTTAAGCCTCCAAATGTTATTTCTTCAATAACATAAAGCTAATTTTAAAAAACCTCATGATTTCAAAAGACTTGATGTTTTATATAATTAGATAAAAACTAAGTGGGAAAACTGCTGTTTTCGTAAGTGATTAAAAGATAGTATAGGGAAGAAAAGCTAATGACTGTACTGTTAGAGATGATGTTCACAGCACGTGCAGGCATTTCTGCCATAACACAATCTGTGTTCCTGAAAACCCTTCCCCTGCGCAGACACTATAGTAACAGATCAAATGGAAAAATCAAGTTGGAACAATCCTCTCAAAACCTATGCAGTTTTGTAACAAGAGCACCAGCAATAATACAAAACCAGTACCTCAGGAAATGACTTGGACAACCCAGGCAGGGAGTTTCGTGCGGCCCTAACTGCCTCAAGAAATAATTACAAATGCACAAGAGTGGTTGTGCTCGCTTGCAGGAATTGAGACAAAAGAGAGAGAAGAGCTCTGAACATACCAAGGGGAATGTACCTGTCTGGGAAAGGGAATCCTGGGAGCAGCACTGAGGTTTAAGTTTCTTAAAATAAAGGTGAAAGGCAGAAACCGACCCATAAATACAGAGAACAGATGGTTGCCAGAAGGGAGGGGTGTCAGGGGATGGGCAAAATAGCTGAAGGGCAGAGGGAAATCCAGGCTTGCAGTTACTGAATGGGTCCTTCACAGGGATAAAGGCACTGTATAGGGAATACAGTCAAAGGTATTGTAGCGGAGCTCAACAATGATACAGAGGAGAGTCATAACGTAACAGGCGGCAGCTACACTTGTGGTGAGCATAGCATAGGGACAGGAGTGTGGAATAACTATGTTACATACCTGAAACTAATATAACAGTGTGTCAACTATACTTCAGTTAAAAAATAAAAAATAATGAAAATACAGTAACATAGAGCTGAAAGTGGAACTGAAGGCTTTCTCTACCTTTAAATTCTACTCTTGACCTTCTGGTTCCCCTTTACTAGGAAAAGTCATATATAAATCAATACGACCTCCAATTACACTAATATCGTCTCTCTATTTAAAAGCCAAACATGAGCTAATAGGTGTTAAAGGAGCATCTGTAGCACCACACTGAATTAATACTTTAAATCAGCACAAAAACTGGTCCAAAATATAATGTACTAGGACAGTACGAGGAAGAAAATATGCTACGAAGAACACAATGAAGAACTCAATTCCCCATCTTCCATAGCACAAAGTCAATAATGTCATTTACATAAAAGTTTCAAATGAGCAGTGAAAACAGTTGAAGGTAATTTTTTTTATGAGATGCCTTGGGAGAATCCTTGGGAGTCCTTAAATTACGTACACACATACATACCGCTGCATAGTCCTGTTTTTCCCCCTCCCAGGGTCAAATTGAAAACATCTGATAGTGAAGAAGGACTTCCCTAAAAAATGGATGCAGTGGACATCAAAGAGACGAGGTGTTAACCCAAGGATGAGAGAAGTCCAGACAAAGGAAATCACTTTTGCAAGGCCCTCTTAAGGGATAAGTGTTCTGGTCCCCTTTCCAATGTTCTGTGATATAAAGCTCAAATAAGAATCTATTTTTTTTTTTTTTTACTATTTTTGTTATTTTACTTTTATGAGCATGTGCGAGTGAGGGAGGGGCAGAGAGAGAGAGGGAGACACAGAATCCAAAGCAGGCTTCCGGCTGTCAGCACAAAGCCTGATATGGGGGTTCGAACTCACAAACCGTGAGATCATGACCAGAGCTGAAGTCAGGCACTTAACCGAATGAGCCACCCAGGCGCCCTGAGAGTCTACTTTAAATAAACCTTTAAGAATGTCCCTTCTTCACAGCCAACATTCTTGTGCAAGTGATCTCCCGATCTTTCTTCCTACTCCTTCCTTAATTAGAGTCCGTGGCTTTGACCCCACTGCCCTTTACGAGCATTATGCACTGCTCACAATAAGCAATAATCTGCCAGCCACCAAAGTTAACATAACTTTTAGGACTTATCAAACCAAAACTGTCCTAGCATTCCTTTATAAATCTCTCCCATGACTCAACTCTTGTCCTCCCTCTCTGGCTCCTGCTCACCATCTCCAGTGTGAGTTTTCCTTTCCCTACCTAGACCTCACATGAAGATGTTTTCCACATCTCTGCCCCTCTTCTCTTTTGTCTTTATCCCCACCTCTCATCCCTGCTCCTGAAACTGTATCTCCATTCAGAGTCTCTCCAGAGCTCCAGGCAAGTACTCTAGATTGCCATGTGACATCTCCACTTGGAAGTCCAACAAACAGCACTATCTCACTCTAACCCTGAGTAGATTCTCTAAACACTCCCCCAAGCGCCCACGCATGGAAGCAGGGTCGCCCTAAACTCTCTTCTCCCGAGTCTCCCACGCTTCGGATCTCTTAAATCCACTTTCTGTCCTTTCCCACTGCCTGCGTGAGCTCAGGGGCCGCCTCAAGTGTTCTTACCAGTGTTTTATCTGTACTCTTGGTTTCCTCCACAGAATGGCCAGACCATTCGGCTGTTCATGTCACTTTTCTACCTGAAATTCTTAAGTCTCCTCATTTCCTAAAATCCAACCACCCTCTATCACATATGTACGTTGACAAAAGGTTTATTTCCTAACCAGCACGAACACATTCTTCCTCCGGTGAGCCAGTACAGAATGCCTCCTAGCCTTGTTTATGCCTGAATCTTAGTGTTATTGATATAAACAAATGTGTTTGCTATCTGCTTCTCACTGAAAACATCCTGCTATCTTCTTAGTTGTAAGATTTTCTACCGGTTCAAACAAATGTGTATGTTACCTGCTTTTCACTGAGAATATCCTGTTATCCTATTATGTGTAAATTACCTCACTGTAATTAGAGTAGTTCTGCAAAATTGCCTCTGTAAAACCTGTTTCTGCACCCTTTTCAAAGCATCTTATCACTGAGAATTATTTGTAGTAAAAATTCCACTTTTTGATGTCATGTTAACAATCTATAAGTAAAGACACAAAACAGAGCAGAGATGCCTGGCTAGTGACCAAGAAAGAAACTCATGGCTCTCTCATCTCTCTCTCTCTTTTTCGCCGACACCATCTCTCCTTCAGGGGACCCTGGACCTGCTGGAGCTGGACTCTGGCAGGCAAACACCCTCTCCTGATGCTTTCCAGCCAACTCCTAGTTACTCATCTCCCAAAACTCGGCCTAGTTCGCCTGGGATGTGTTTCAAAACTTCAGAAAGGCTCCTAGTTTGCCTTGGTCTTTTCTTCCACAGCACCATGTAGATACCGCTATCATAACACTTATTACACTGTATTAATATACCACATTTACAGTATCACAATAGCATAGTGTTTGTTTTCTGTTTTGCCCACGAGACTGTAAGCAACTTGATAACAAGAACTGAGTGTCCCATCTATTCCCAGCATCTGGTTCAAGGCCTGGCATATACTATTATTCCATAAATGTACACTAAATAAAAAATGAAAAGAACATTTCTCAAAAAAAAATTATAAAAAAAGAAAACATTTCTCTCATGAGTATTAAAGACTTAAGAGATTTTAATCCCTCTTAAAATTGTTATTAAGGTATAGAGTAAAGTAAGAAAATAGCTTTCTAAGAAGGAAGATAAAAAGTCTTTTTCAATAATTCAACTTCACCCTTTTCTTATGAGCAAATGAAGCTCTCAGTATTTCAAACAGCTGCTTCCATTACTGCACGCTCTTGACAAACCCAAAATAACCTCCTGGGGGCTATGAACTATCACTGTGAAAAATACACATCCAGTACCATTTGCAAAAGTAACAACCAAACAGACCTGAAAATCAGCTGCCCTACGTAAGACTCCCAGTCCCAAGCTAACGATAGTGCCTGGTGGGCCTGCCTCAGGTCGGTGAACCAAAATAAGGCCTGCAGAACAGCACGGATGTAAGGATTAAAGAAAATGACACCTGGAGAGTGGGCTGGCTCAGACGGTAGAGCATGCAACTCTATCTCAGAGTTGAGTTCAAGCCTAACGTTGGCCATAGAGCTTACTTAAAACTAAATAAACAAATGATCCATGTAAAAACCCTCTGACAATGCTGGAAGACAGAGCTAGGACCTATTCTATTCTAGCTCTACCATTTATCTGCCAAGTTCTCTGAGCCTCAAGTTTCCTAACTCATCGAACAGGGTTCTCACACAGCTTACAAGACAGTGTCCAAAAAGCATCTAGCAGAGTCCCTGGCAAACATGTTAAGCACGAAATGAATGTTAGCACTTTCTGTCCTGCATCTTGGACAAGTACCTTAAATCTCTCTAGCTCTCAATTTCTGTACCCACAAATCGAGTTGGTTAGATTGCATGATCCAAGGCCCCTTCCAGCAGCAAAAGGGCTCTGATTTAATCTGTGATTAATAAATGTGGATGCAGTGAAGGCAAAAAGTTATATTTAAGGAGCACCTGGGTGGCTTAGTTGGTTGAGCATCCGACTTTGACTCAGGTCATGATCTCACCGTTGTGAGCTCGAGTCCCGCATCGGGGTCTGTGCTGACAGCTCAGAGCCTGGAGCCTGCTTCTGATTCTGTGTCTCCCTCTCTAGCTGCCCCTCCCCAGCTCATTCTATGTCTCTCTCTCTCTCAAAAATAAACAAACATTTAAAAAAACTTTTTAAAGGACCAAGTAAACAGATTAGCTAAGGAAAACGTCATTTGTCATCTAGTCATACACCAAAAATATCATCAGAAATCTAAGGTTATAACCTAAGTTTCAATCATTTTATGCCTTTATGCCAGCAATATAAGCCTAACAATATAAAAACGATCAAGAGCTAGAAAGATTTCAAAATTAAAATTAAATTCACTCATCTGTTGCTGGTGGCATCAAAAATTGGGAAAACTGTAATTACTTTATCCAGTGGTTAACATTTAATCAGTCAACTAGTTAAAATTTAGCCATTAAGTTAACCAGAGGAAAAAACATGTTACTGTCAGCAAGAGAAAAGAAGATAATCATGGCCCCCTAACTACCTGAGGAAACGGGGAGATACAGTCACTGCGAAGTACACATGCTTGGTCACAGTTAAGCTGTGTAACCAATTAAAGTTATCAATGTATCTTTAAAATGTGTTAAGTGATAGTACGGTACATGTGCTGATGGGGAAAAGATAATCACTAAACAGTGCTGCATGAAAAAAGGTTACATACTAGTATTTAAGAAGAATCGTTTTTTGTTAACAATATGCATATTAATAGGAAAACTTCAGAGCTCTTTTTTATGGAACTAAGGATGATTTTTATTTTCTTGGTGTTCACCTGTGTTTTCTAATTTCCCATAAAAAAACATATAATTTTGTGTAATAAGAAAGCTCATTTTTTAAGTCCCCAAATGTAACAGCCAACACATGATCCCTTATCACAGAAGAACAGTGAAAAAAAGAAGTTAAAAACCCTGACTAGGAAACATCCTTAGATCCCAGTAATAAGTGGGAACTTCAGGTAGGCTCCCATCACTCAAGTGACGCCTCAGCCTCAATTTTTCACTATTGTGCACAAAAGAGACCTACACTGGTGATCTAAAATTCTGAAGATCCATAATTCAGACATATCAGAGGTAATGTCATCTGGACAAATTAAAGGACAAACATTAACAGACTGTGCAGAGGGGGGAAAAAAGAACCAGCAGCAGCATATTTTTATAGTGCTTTATCTTTCATTCTGTGTTTACTTTCTTGAATCTGGGTACACTAAAAGATTACCGAGTTTAAGGGATTAAATCTAGGGATTTTTTTAAATGTTTTATTTTAGAGAAGAGAGAGAGAGAGAGAGACAGCATGAGCAGTGGAGGGTCAGAGAGAGAGGGAGACACAGAATCCAAAGACAGGCTCCAAGCTCTGAGCTAGCTGTCAGCACAGAACCCAACGCAGGGCTCAAACCCACGAACTATGAGATTATGAACAGAGCCGAAGTCAGAGGCTTAACCAACTGAGCCACCCAGGCACTCCTAAATCTAGGGATTAAATTCCAACAACTCTACAAGGTATCTTGCTCTACCAGACATCCTTTGAAAGCATAGGAAGGAAGTGTTATGACAGTTTAATTACCTAGGATCTCCTTTCTAGACTTTAACACCAATTCTAGAGGTTTCATCCTTCCAAGTATTCCCCTGAAAATTAATTTTAACATGCAGTCTTTATATTAAGGCCAGTGTGTTACTGTCAACTTGCTTCTACCAGAGCAAAATTAGGACATAAATAACCGAAAGATCAAGCAATACATGTGATGAAGGTTTTTGTTTTTCTAATTTTTTTTTTTAAGAGACAGAGAGACACCTCACGATCAGTGGAGGGTCAGAGAGAGAGAGGGAGACACAGAACCTGAGGCAGCCTCCAGGCTCTGAGCTAGCTGTCAGCACAGAGCCCAATCCGGGGCTCAAACCCATGAACCATGAGATCGTGACCTGAGCCAAAGTCGGACACTCAATCGACTGAGCCCCCCATGTGCCCCGGTTTTTGTTTTTCAACTAATCATCCCATGTACGAAGAAAATTTCCTAAGGCAGGTTAGCATTTATTATTTTAGGTTTGAAAACTGAATACAAACATTAGAACAACCCTGCTGCTGTTGTTTAGTCTGTGCACCTTCCCTAAATGTCATTCTGTGACTGAGATATGTAGAAAGCCAACAAAGGAGGTATATATATGCACTAAGTCCAGATACACAGTAAATCCCAACCCCTTTCCCCACTAGGAAAGTAACAGGAAAAATTATTCTATCGTATTTATATTTCAGTACTCTTTAAAACTGCTAAAATTTTAGCATCTTTCCTGGCTAAAATTATCAGCAATATTTTATCCAAATATTACCGAACAAAAATTCATCCATTATTACGACACAAGTAAATAACAAGAAACAAATGGTATTAGTTTCTTATTTCTTCCTGAGATTTAGAACACTACTACGTACTCCTTATTCCATTTATACAGAGGAAACACAGGCCCAAAGAATTCAAATACCCAAGTCACAAAAAATAAAACTGCAACTTTGCAAAATACTCTTGCTTGATACTACCCAACCTCATGCTATTGTGACTCAGTGTCCCAACACACTCATTAGTGGCACCTCAGTACTTGTATGTACTTTTAAATGAAAACACTCAAGTCCAAATTTCCCATTAGAAGGTTCCTTACTAATGTAGTAACAAACCAGTATCAAAAGAATGTTATTTCCCCCAAAGGAATATACAAATAGGCTTGATCACTCAATCTCAAACCCATTTTCCTCAAAGAAACGATGCCTGGGAATGGTGACAGGAAGAATTCTACAAATCTTATGGTGCATATATGCCATGAAGAAACACAACCTTATTCTGTTTGGAGAAAAAAAGCTTATTTTCATAAATTATATTTAAAAAGAAGCACCACTTGTTTTGAAAACACATGAAATTACGCTTTAAATAATTAAATTCTGTACAGTATCTCAGAGATTAATTTGAAAACACTGGCTGAAGGCCTAATACCTATAAAACATTAAACTATGCTTTGTGGGCTATCCTAAGTCCTTTGAAACGAAAGGACAGTAAAACTGCCCTGCTCAAACAATCCTACAGCAGCCATTGTATTCGATGTATACCAGTGAATCCCCATTACCACTTCCTAATTAATTTCTGACTCTCAAAAAGAGAAACTCAGAGTTAATTTTGTAGCTTTTCAAGCTTTAATGTTACAATAAACCAAATGAGGAATAAAAGACAAGGTTTAGAACCTGATGAATCAAGTGAACTTAATAAAAAGCAGCTAATTTGGGGGCCCCTGGCTGACTCAGTCAGTGAAGCATCCAATTTCAGTTCAGATCATGATCTCACGGTTCATGGGTTCAAGCCCTGCATGGGGCTCTGGGCTGACAGCTCAAAGCCGGAATCTGCTTAGGATTCTGGGTCTCCCTCTCTCTCTGTCCCTCCCTCCCTTACACACTGTGTCTCTCTCAAAAATAAACAAACATTTAAAAAAATTTAAAGCAGTAAACTTAAAAACACAAACCCACATTCTCTTATGTGCACTTCCAGAGTTTCCAAAACCTAAAATTAATTCATTTGGTGGCAAAACCTAACCTAAACGGATATGAGGCTATTTTTAGCTGTCTTTCTCCTACACTTTCCTTGCAGAAATGTGTTTCACAATGGAGTGCCACCCCAGACCCCGCTGGGGGTAGTCTATATCACACATGCAAATTACCTTAACATTGCAATTGTTTTTACTTCTATAACACACCTGGCCTTACCGATTTTACATAAAAAGCTGTGGACCTGTATCACTGAAGGGAAAAAAAAGTATGCATCCATACAATTAGTTACTCAACAACTGACCAACAAACTTACTTTCTCTTACATTTATCTACCTTTCCTGTTTATTTAGTTAATATTGAAATTCTGAAATGCCAATCTTCCTTTATACTTTTCTCTTTCCAGTGTTGAATGATGGCACTCATCATCATTCTTGGAAACTGTTCATCAAAACACCTTTAATGACAATTAATTAGGTTTGGACTGATTCAGAGTAGCTCAATCTTAGATCTGAGCTATTTTCCTGTGAGAGACCACATGGATGGAAGCTGGTGTCAAATTCTCTCCAGCAGGACCAAGCATCTCCACGAATTCTTCTGTCTTTGAGTACGCTGTGTGCGGAGGAACCAAAAAGGGACTAAGTAATTTCGGAATCTATAATTTTCTTAATCTACCTAAATGATATACTAATTTACAAAGACTCTTAACTGTAAATAAAAAATTAAAAACAAAATTATTCTTAAACAAATGCAAGAGTTAAACGGACCCAAACAGACCAAAAAAAAAAAAAAAATCTCACTGCAACTATTGCTCAAAATTAAACTATTTCGAAGATTTCCAAGAATTACTACATATAAGCATTGGCCACCCAGTACAGCCTCATAAAAAGGCAGTTAAATATGCCACATAAAATAAACCTGCATCAGGAGTACTGGGTGACTAAGTCCATTAAGCATCTGAGTTCAGCTCAGTTCATGACCTCACAGTTTGACAGTTCAAGCCTCACTGGGGCTCTCTGCTGTCAGCATGGAGCACACTTCAGATCCTCTGACTTCCCCTCTCTCTTGCCCCTCTTCTGCTCTTGTGCACTCTCTCTCAAAAATATATCAACATTTAAAAATAAATAAACCTGTAGCACCAAAGTGAGTGGGAGAAGGGATATTATCAGACATTCCAATGAACTTCTAGAAGATGAAAAGCAGATAAAAGTACGTATCACAAAACATGCACATAAGGACTACAGGGGAAAATGAGGGAGACTTAAAATGGGGGCATTAATTCATGGACCAGCTTTATACCTGATCCTCCTCAGCATCCCTTAGCCTAACTGCAGGCTTTCCAACAATTTAGTCCCCAGCACATCCGTCATATATAGAGGTCCTAATGTGTTCTTCCATTAGAAAGCCAGGGAAGGAGCTCCCTAAACAACTAAGGCAGCAATTCTCAACCATGCATTTGTAAACACTGACAACCAAGGAGAAAGATCACACATGTGACAAAAATAACTTATAAGAAAAATCCAATCCAAACAAAAAGAACTGACCAGGGAGGATAAAAGAGATAATCCAGTGAACAGAAAAGTACTTTAAAAAGAAAATTCTAAATATTACCTTCAGAGAGATTAAAGAAAACAATACATTCTTAAAATAGAAACAAATTGAATAAAAGAGAAATATCTGTACAAAAAAATTTCTTGGAATTGAAAGCATGACTTCGGTCTTTAAAATGTCACTATTAAAAGATGAATTAATTAAAAGGAATTAACTAGAGAAGAGGCAAAGTAATTTCTCAAAATGAGAAAAAAAAATGAGACAAGAGACAAAAGTGTTTAACATCCCAACTAGAAAGAAAGAAAACAAGGAACAGATAGGTACGGAATACAGTAAATTTCCCAGAGCTAAATAAAGATCAAGACTTTTAAATAGAAAGAAACCACTTATAACAGGTGGTATAAGAGAAATATCCATTCCTAGACTCATCACCATCCAATTTCAGAAAACCATGATAAAAGAAGATTCCAAAGCTTCCAAAGAAAAAAAGCAAAAACACTTACCAAAAGAGAGTAACTGTGACTGACATGAGACAGACAGTACAACACTGGCCACTAAAGGACAAGGGAGCAATATGATAATTCCCAAGTTCTGAGGAAGAAAGGTCACAACCAGTATTCTATACCTATCCCAACTATTAATCAAGCCCAACAAAACAAAGTTATTTTGAGACACACAGGACTCAGAAAGTTTAGATCCTGAAGCGCCTCTGGTGGTTCAGCCTAGTTAAGCAACCGACTCTTGATTCAGGCTCAGGTCAGATCTAACAGTCGTGAGATGGAGCCCCACTCAGGTGCTGACAGCAGCCTGCTTGGATTCTCCTTCTCACTCTGCCCCTTCCCTGCTTGCACTCTCTCTACAAACTTTTTTTTTTTTTTAAAGAAAGTTTACATCCTGCCATCTTTTCTAAGGAAGTTACTTAAGGATGTTCTCCAACAAAATGAGGGAAGAAACCAGGGAAAAGAAAACATGTGATCTAGGAGGACCATGGGTTGAAATCAGGTCAATTCCTAGGATGTCAGCTACACACAGGACATCCTAATCACAGAAAGTTTCAGGGAAAAAAAAATACTCATGTAATAGATATTATGATTATCTATTTTTAGAAAGACTTCTTTAGTCGAGAAAAATCAAAGGCTTTTTAGGAGCAAAATTGTACCCCCCCCCTCTGTGCCCTCCCACCCTCCCCAACTCTCTCAAAACAAGTAAACTTAAATATACATATATATTTTTTTAATTCCAGCATAGTACAAGGACATCTCAAAGAATATTATTTTCAATCATCAACCCCTAAGCATGGCTTCCTTAACCACACCATCCCTTTGCCCTGTTTTATTTTTATTACCCTAGCACCTGTTATTACATAAAATTAGATCACACATTGTTTTATTGATTCTAATATATGTATATTTCACTTTTTAATCTTGTTGAAACTAGCAGGCATCTTACAATCCACACACAGCATTTTTTCCACTTTTTTTTGGTTTATTTTTGAGAGAGAGACGCGGAGCAGAAGTGGGGGAGGGGCAGAGAGGAGACACAGAACCTGAAGCAGGCTCCAGGCTCTGAGCTGTCAGCAGAGAGCTGGACCTGGGGCTCAAACCCATGAACTGTGAAATCATGACCTGAGCCAAAGCTGGATGCTTAACTGACTCAGGCACCCAGGCACCCCACATTTTCCCCACTTTAACTGACAAGTAAATGACATACATCAATGTGTAAGTTCAAGGTGTACAGCAGGATTGTTTGATTCACATATAACTGAGAAACGATTAACACAACGGGTTCAGTTAACATCCATCTTCTCATATAAATACAAAAAAAGTTAAAAAGAGAAAATTCTCCTTGTGATGAGACTCATCTGTTAGGATTTAGCCTCCTAACCTTCCTATATATTATATGGCATGATGACCTATAGACATCCTGCTGTACGTTTCATTCCTACTACTTATTTGGCTTCTAACTGTGTGTATCTTTTGACTCCCTTCCTCCATCTACCCCTCCCCTTCATATATAGCATTTTAAAACTACAGTCAGCCAGGTGGCAGTCTTGTTACTATATTAAAAACCTCCAGTAGTTAACTTCTGAAGAGATTACAAAAGCATCAGCATCAAAATGCTTCAGATTAGATGAAACAGGACCTTTATGTGCTTGCTGGGTATCTCCCCTATGGTACTCAACTCAGCAACACAAGGGCAGTAACTTATTTCTTTAAAAAAATCTCCGTAGTCTCTCAACATAGAACAGTGACCAGCCCATAACAGATGCTTACTCTGTCACATTTTAACATCTCTGAAACAAACATGGGTCCAACAGGATGGATCCTATACAGCTGGTCCTGATATTTTTTTCTTAGTGGTGCATACAGTAATAGCAAGTTGGCGTCTAGGATTTGAGAAAACTCAGCAACCAAAAAATTAACAAAAACTGAACAGTACTGTGAGTGCAATGACCCATTTCAAAAGAGGACTCCAAAGGTTGGTAAATCCAAGAAACAGAAAAATAAGCTTGTTATTGAGTTTCGAAACTAAACACCCAAATAAATAAAAATAAAGAGAGCTAAACTCGATTGCCTCCTGGAAAGAGGCAGTAGACTGTCACCAGCCTTTCACTATAAGCCAGTCTACTCGTTTTTTTTTTATCAACTGCACACACCTCTTACGAACCATTTTTCAAATATTAATAAGGAGGGCGAGGAGAGATTCACACACATAAAATCAGAGAGACAAAGACAGGAGCATTCACACAGATACAGACAGAAAGACATTCACGGGCAAACAGTCCGACAAAGTCGGAGTCCAGCGTATCCAGAAATTTCACTAACAATGGAGGATGGAGACCTTGAGTTCTGGCAGCAAATTTAGCAAATATCTAAAGTATGACCTCAACCCTAGTTGCCTACTGATTACAATTATGCCCTTTTGCTCCTCAGAAAGTCAAGGTAAGCTCCGCAAAGGCTTGCAAATTTATCCTAGTGCCCTGGTCTGAAAACTCTGACCCCCTTACGTGGAATAATTACAAACTCGCCACAGCACTTCACGTTTACACAACAACCCTTACACCTGCCCTGGCCTGTCATTAATTACAATGACAGACGCGGGCGCCGGAAAGGTCTCTCCACTACCAGAAAGACCAACGGACTACATTAAGAGGGTGCAAAAGCTCGGGGAGGAGACTGCTGCTGGGGGGTAGGGAGTCCACAGATCAGAGAACTGTGGCCACGCCATCCAAAAACCCAGCTTTCAGAATCGGGTCCACAAAAGCACCCGAGGGGACCCGCGCCTGTCTTCACAGCAAGGCCACCTTTCCCTAGAGGAAGCTAAAGCGCTTAAAACCCCAACTCGGCCTGGGCCGGCAGAGGCGCTCAGTTCAGACCCCGCCCAAGACAGGCGTAGAAGGATTGCAAAATGTCACAGGGCCCAGACTGAGCGCGCCAAAGCAGGACCCACCCCCGGGAGACCGGGACGCTGGAGGCTGGTCCCTCCCCTTCCTCTCCCGGCCCGCGCACAGCTCATTCATTCTAGAGGCGGGCAGCCCATCTTCCCGGCCGGCCATCCCTGCGCCGCGAACCCACCAGCCGCTTTGTCTCCGGCCCGGCCGGAAACAGGAGCGCGCGTTGGAGCGCGCGCCCAGATGCCGCCTCCCCACACCTGGGGCCCGCCGGGCACCCCCCCGGCCGGAGAACCCTTCTGGATCTCGGGGTCCGGGGCCCGAAGCCAGCCAGTCCTCCTTGGCGGCCTCAGGTGCGCGCTCCACCCGGTCCTGCTAAGTCGCGAGCAGACGGAAATGTGCATCCCCCGGTCACACCGTCGCTACAACTCGACCCCTCCTCCGCCAACCCCTGTCCCCGCTAAGAAACACTGTATTCTTTCTCCTTCCCAAGGGCGTGGGCCCTCGGCCACGCTTCTCCCGCCCCGCCGCTGCGCCCCCCGCCCCTCGTGTGAGCTCATGCGGCCCCCAGACGAGCACTCACTTGAGGAGCAGCTGGTCGTGCTCGGCTTTGAACTTGCCCAGCTCGATCTGCAGCTTGGCGCGCTCGCGGGCCGTGTCGTCGAGCGCGCGTCGCGCGTCCGCCAGCTCGGTCTCGTAGAGCGCCTTGAGGCCGGTGAGCTCGCGACCGCGCACCTCCTCCCGCTCCGTCACCTGCAGCTGCAGCGCGCTGTTCTCCGTCTCCAGGCTGCGCACCTTGTCGATGTACACGGCCAGGCGGTCGTTGAGCTCGCGCAGCTCCTCCTTCTCCTGGAGCCGCGACAGCCGCGTGGGGCTCAGCGGCGTAGCGGGGCCGGTGCGGCTCCCCGACCGCGGCGGCACGGGGGTCGTCGCCATGGCGGGCGGCGGGGCGACTGGCGGGCAGCACGGGGCGCGGAGGGAGCTGCAGAGCGCGAAGCGACGACCCGAAGGCACACACCGACGACCCGCGCCCGCGGAGAAGCCGGCGTGGGAAGGGAGCAGCACCTGGGTTGGCAGGAGCCGGGTTACAGCACAAAGGGCAAAGGGGGAAGGCTGCCAATCAATCAGTCGTAAAATGCCCTTTGTAAGAAAACACGCACACACACTCACACGCACACTCCGGAAGATCTGGGGCGAGGGTGACCGGGAGGGCCGAGCTGGGTCCGCGCGCCGCCGCCGCCACCTAGTCTCCCGCCCGCAGCACTTTGTTTCCTCTCAGGCGGCGCGGAGCGGCGGGCGGGGGGGTGGGGAGGGAGGAGGGCGGCGGGGGGGCGGAGGTGGCGCGGGCAGTGGCGCCGCACTCTCCAACATGGCCGGCGCGCGCCTGCACCTCCACGTGACCGTCGCCGGCCAATGGAGAGCCTGTGGCGCGCTCCGGGGTTCGGGGGCTGGGCCCGTAAATTCAAAATCGGGGCCTCCGGCAACCGTCAGCTTGGCGCGCGGGGTTGGGCGTGGCTGGGGAAGGACTGAGGGCGGTGGAGTGGGGCGCCGAGCACTGCTCGCCTGGCGGCCCAGGGCCCAGCGCCGGCCGGGCCTTCCCACCACCCCGCGGGGACCCCCGCAGGGGCTGGGCCTGCGGGTGGCGGGAAGGAGCCCGGAGGTTTTCCGGGGCGGGCCAGCGCCGCGGCCCACACCCAGCGGTTCAGGGAAATTCAAACATAAACGGCCGTAACAACCACTCGCTGAACTCGTAGAGGCCGGGACGGCAGTAACCTTATCCCCGGCCGCCGTGGAGTTACGTAATGGGCTCTGGGATCCGAGGTTCAAAACCCGCTACGTGCCGGTGCCAAATGCAAGCCTTTATTTTTCTCTGGGACGGAAAACGGTGTAGCCAAACACCTCCTCACTGTCAAGCTGACTTCCGCGGGTTCATGAAGCGACAGAGAAAACACGAAAACCAGAAACCCTGACTTGGAGTCATTTGCTTCCAGTGCTGATCTGATGGTCCGTCCCCGAACCGTTCGTTTCTCAACAATTAAAAGGTTTATGAAATCAAAACCACCTCACAAGAAGTAAATCGCACAAGCTGCTGATGGTTTTGTTTCACTAAAATCCAATGCATCAAAAACGAAACTTGTGCAAATTTAGGTAGATAGGACTTTTTACTTGAAAAAGGGATCCCCTAACATGGAACTGTCAGCTAGTTCTAATCAAATGGCCCGTTGATCCCTTTGAAAAGCTTTACCTTTGAGGCTGACATTTATTGGAATTTACTGTGCCCAGCACTGATCCGTCCACGCAGACACGCTGTGGTATGGGCACGGTATTCTTTCCATTTGAAAATTAACATTTAATAGAAGAATTTCCTTAAGGCTATCCCGCAAGTGATAGGATGGCGTTTGAACCCAGGCAGTTTCAGTGACTCCAGAGCCTCGCCCTTAACTACAACCTAGAAGGCCACCTCACGATCTATTAGGAACACATCTGTAGACTAAATACAGCTTAGCTGCCTTAATTATAGTAGAGATGAAGACCAGAATGTTCTTTAAATATTAATCAAGTTATGTACATAAGAATTAGTAAAGGGCATCAGGCTGCATTATCACCCTGGGCGGATTTCTGGGCACCGTGAGTGATGATACTCTCCTTATGAATGGTTCTATTTCCTGCCCTGTTATCTAAAATACCTTGCCTTAACCTGGCTTAGAACTGAAGAATTGAAAAGCTATTAGGGGTGGCCTGGGTGGCTCAGTCCATTAAGCCTGGACTTCACTCAGGTCATGATCTCACAGTCCATGGGTTCGAGCCCTCCTTCAGGCTCTATGCCGACAACTCAGAGCTTGGAGCCTGCTTCTGATTCTGTGTCTCCCTCTCTCTCTGCTCCTCCCCTGATCCCACCCTGCCTTTCTCTTCCGTCTCAAAAATAAATCAACATTTAAAAAAAAAACAATTTAAAGTAAAAGAAAGTTAAACAAAAGCTTCTATTTTGAAGCTGGTATTAGTTTAAAAGTAAATATTCAGGTCATTTTAATAACTTAAGAGGGTCTGGAAAATCCGAATTACTGGAGAAGAAATGAGACCTAAGGAAGACGAGTGCTAATCCGAGGTAGTGGAATCAGCACTGGAATTGTAAATCCACCTCATGGCGGCCGATGGTTTGGTTTTTGCTCCTTAATCCCCCGAAAAATATTTTGAAATCTTTTAAAGTATTTTCTTTCCACTTTAGAAATTTTAAAACTGTGTGTGAAGTGATTTCAGGGCTAACCTCAGTTACTCTCAACCCCATAAAGCTTTTTTTTCTTAAGTTTATTATTTTTTCTTATTTAAAAAAAATTTTTTTTAATTTTTATTTTTGAGAGTGAGACAGAGACAGAGCATGAGCAGAGAAGAGGCAGATACAGACTCTGAAGCAGGCTCCAGGCTCTGAGCTGTCGGCACAGAGCCTGATGAGGGGCTCAAACTCACCCATGTGCCCCTATTTTTTTCTTTTTCTTTTTTTTAGAGAGGCAGGTAGAGAGGAGGGCAGAGAGCCTGATAAGGGGCTCAGACTCATGAACCAGAAGATCATGACCTGAGCTGAAACTAAGAGTCAGACACTTAACTGACTGAGCCACCCAGGCGCCCCCGTGAAGCTTTCTCCTGATAGACTCAGTTTTAGATTTTTAGGAGACTCACATTGCATCCTATTGTCTGAAACAACAAATACATTGGAATCAATTAAGGATTTGCCATTGATAGCTGTGTAAAAATGGAAGTTATTCCTTGGTCTCCTCAGAGGAAAATGGGGAATGATTTCTGTATTCCAGGTGGTTTGTAAAAATTACATTTCAGACATATACTATTCGAATGACTAGTAATTCTTCCTACTAGTATTTCTATGTCTCCAATCAAAAGCAATTTTTACAAAATAGAAAACCTCTTAGCCATAACATGAACCAACTTTGCAAACATTTGGCCAGGAACTTTACCAAAGGTACACTTGCCTTATTCCCTTGGCGATTCCCATGCCTAGCCCTGTACCTGAGTGCTTTCCCCCTGCTCTTTCATAATAAGTGTGTTCAGCCCTCTCTCTTCTTTTAAATAATTCCTGTCATCGCATCATTGCCAATGGTTTCCCCCAACGAATTAGAGGAGAAGTAACAAATACTATGTAAGTCTGGTGACCGTGCTTTTGCATTTACCAGGATAATCATGACTGCAAATATTCTGCCTTCTTTTTATAAATCTTCACTTTCTTGTCACGGCACATGTGCTCATTGTTGGTTAGGCCATATATATCCCCACCAAGCCTCAACTTGCCATAACATTGTTTCCCTCTGTTGGCCCAGATTTTAATATCGCCCCCAAAAACCAGAGACCGCCAGGGAGGCCGAAGCACGCATGCAAAAGCAAAGGGCTTTATTACGAATTTAGGCCCGGCCAGCCTAAACTCGGGCTCACAGACTTACTGGATCCACGTGGAGTGAGCCCCGAACATGGCGGGGGCAGAGCCTTTTATGAGTTTGGGAAGGGGGGAGTTACAGGAAATTGTGACACAGGTACAGGGGTCCAATCAATATAGCATCACATCATTGACAGTAACTTTAACCAATTACAGAGTGGACCCGGAACCCTCAGGTAGGGCGTGACTAGGACCCTCAGGTAGGGCGTGACTAGTCTTAACCTCCATCTTTAGGCCCGCCCTCAGAAATGTTAATGGTGTTAGCTAGCCTTCAAGGTCAGAGGGGAAACCTGAATCAAACCTGCATCCTTACACCTCTTCAATACCCCTTCCACTGCCCAGAGCTACTGCACAACACAAAGACAACTTATTTGACATTTGCCCTACTTTCCGTACGGCATTTGGATCTGGGACAGAAAAATACGGCCACCTGTCATACCTGGACAGAAGGGGCCCAGACTAGGATGGAGGCGGGGAGGCAGGAAGATGGGAGGGAGATACTGAAAGCTCGCAGTTACCCACTTCTGTCCCAGGAGAGAGGAGCGACAGCAGGCAGATAGCTGAGCATTCAGTGCTAACAAATGGACTAGTTAGGACTGCAGAGCCCAGTGAAGAAAAACATTGCTAAGTGGTATCCCCTCAATATACGTTTGCTGAGTAAATGCAAGAAGACATGAATGCGTGGTCTTCCATCAGGCCACACTGTTTCTATTTAATGTACTTTGCCAAGTTAATATTTTTTCCATTTGCCATAAAAGCATAACAAGTCAGGTTTCAGAAGGTTGAATGACTATCCAGAATCCTTTCAAACTGTGATTTGATTTTTGTGGAGTTTTTTAAATATTTTAATGTTTTTTATTTATTTATGAGAGACAGAGAGAGATAGTGCAAGCAGGGGTGGGTCAGAGAGAGAGAGAGAGAGAGACAGAGAGAGAGACATACAGAATCCGAAGCAGGCTCCAAGCTCTGAGCTAGCTGTCAGCACAGAGCCTGACATGGGGCTTGAACCCACGAACCATGAGATCATGACCTGAGCCGAAGCTGGACACTTAACCGACTGAGCCACCCAGGTGCCCCTAGATTTTTGTGTTTTAAAAAGAGACTAAGAGGGGTGCCTGAGTGGCTCAGTCACTTGAGCAACCGGCTCTTAATTTTGGCTGAGGTCATGACCTCACAGTATGAGGTTGAGTCCCATGTTGGGCTCCTCGCTGGGGGTAGAGGCTACTTGGGATTCTTGCTCTCCCTCTCTCTGTGCCCCTCCCCTGCTAGAGCTCTTTCTCTCTCAGAATAAATAAACATTAAAAATAACAATATTAATAAAAAGAGCCTAAGAGTTTTAAAGGTGTCTTTATCATCTTCAATAGCATTCTTCTCTTAGCAAAGCTGCATGAAATTTACATACTGCTCCAAATTGTTTTCCAAATTGCTTCTTAAGATGTGGATATTTGGCAATAATAGAAATGGCAGAGTTACTTTAACTCAGTGGTTCCATTTTCCTAAAAACGCATGAATTAATAAAAAAGAGAAACCAAGGGCACTTGGGTGGCTCGGTGGGTTAAATGTCCCACTTCTGCTCAGGTCATGATCTCACAGTTAGTGAGTTCAAGCCTCATATCAGGCTCTATGCTGACAGCTCAGAACCTGGAGCCTGCTTTGGATTTTATGTCTTCCTCTCTCTCTTCCCCTCCCCCACTCGTGCTCTGTCTCTCTCAAAAAAAAAAAAAACATTTATTTAAAAAAAGAGAGAAACCAATCTGCACTCTTGCATTTCAGTTTTATTTCATGCCAAAATATGGTCATAACACTACTTTATTTATAAAGGACATCTTTAAAGCATTTATTAAGCTAGTATTTACCCATCTGATTTTTAACATTTTTTAATCCTACCAAAATATGCTCCCTCGGGGCGCCTGGGTGACTCAGTTGGTTGAGCGTCTGACTTTGGCTCAGGTCATGATCTCACGGTTCCTGGGTTCGAGCCCCATGTCAGGCTCTGTGCTGACAGCTCAGAGCCTGGAGCCTACTTCAGATTCTGTACCTCCCTCTCTTGCTGACCCTCCCCTGCTTGCACTGTCTCTCTCTGTCTCTCAAAAATAAAAAGTATAAAAAATTATATAAAAAAAGATAAGCTCCCTCATACTATATTTTGCATTTTTATCTTTAGAGTAAAAAAAAAACCAATAATAAAGACTGGAGTCCCAAAGTTTGGAGTTTATACATCGTTCAGCTGTTTATCCTCTGATTGGAACTGACCCTTCTCAAAAGTTAAGGGCTTTCCTTTTTTGTGATCGGTCTTCACTCAGCCACTGTATTTATCCTGATGGATGGTTTTATCCCTACCCAATAACATTTAAACGTATTCATTCAGTGAGACTATTCTCACCTAAAACATCTTTGTTTCCAGACCCCATGGTTGAGTTCGAGAAAGCAGAGGAAAAAGGAAAATAGACTATTTGCATAGTTGATATTCTAAAATAAAAGAATGAATTTTCAACCAGATGGTCATTACCACAATCCCGGGGCACCATTCTTCGCAAGATGGCATTGTAAAACCAGACTAGACAATCACACCGTTCTCAGCTTTTCAGTTTAATAATTTTGATAAAGGAAAAGATTTGAAAAGAAAGGTAGTCTGGCTGAACCATCCCATCCATCCAATCTTCCCATTCTTACCTTCTCGGCCCCAGTACGAACTTCCGACTGGGAAAGAGATTTTCAAGCCAGAGACACGGTGGGAGTTACACTGGCCTGCCCCACTGGGCTGGGTTGAGGGTAGAGGTTGAATACCAAAGAATAGAGATGGTTTGTGCCTCAGGACAAAGTTCCCTGCTGTCTTCCATCTTGCTGCACCAGAGCAGAATCCAAGAGCAGCCTTCTCTAGAATCATGGTATTTAGCAACCTCAAAAAAATGGCAACAAGGGGTGAGAGGGGCTATAAGGGGAACGCAGAATGGTCTCACCTTCTGTGATGCTTAATTTTGTGTGTTGACTGAGCTGGGCCACAGTCCCAGGCCATGTAGTCAAACACTATCCCGTTGTTTCTATGAGGGTACTGTGCATAAAATTAACATTTAAGTCAGTGAGACTTTGAGTGAACCAGATTGTTCTCCATTAGGTGGGTGGGCCTCATCCAATCAGTTGAAGGTCTGAAAAGAACAAACAACTGACCTCCTCCGAGTAAGATAAAATTCTAACAGCAGACAGCCGTCAGAGGTAAACTACAACAGTGACTTTTTCTGGGCTCTCCAATCTGCCAACCTCCCCTGCAGGTTTTGGACTTGTTAACTTCCCCGTTCACATGAGCCAATTCCTTAAAATAAATTTGTCTATATATACATATCCCATTAAAGCTGTTCCTTTGGAGAATCCTAACACACCTTCCCTTTGTCCATAAAAGAAGGACGTAGAGGCACTAAGAAAGGCCAACAGACTGAAATGAGTGAGTGTGTAAGAACAGGAGTCTGAACCTAGCAGACGCCACGACAGGCTTTAAGTTTCCCCTCTAAACTAGGTCTAAAGGTCAGTCTCTCCAGAGGAGGGCACACATTGCCCAAGGCAAGAGAGACCACCCTTGTAATACCCTTAACATTCTTTAGGGCAGGCCTAGATCAGTTATTGCCTAAGGCTGGTTACACCCTCGTGAGGGTCCTGGGTCTTAGGGCCTACTCTGTGATTGGTTAACACTCTAAATGTTGTAATTGGATAAACCTGCTGTCAATCATATTGTGTAATAATAATTGGATCACTGTACCTATGTCACAATTTCCTGTAACCCCCCCTTCCCAAACTCATAAAAGTCCTACCCCACCTTTGCTCGGGGCTCGCTCACGCTCTCAGCATGGATCCACCACGCCGGTAAAGTCTGTGAGCCCGAGTTTAGGCCCCGGCAAGCCTAAACCCGTAATAAAGCCCTTTGCTTTTGCATGCGTGCTTCGGCCTCCCTGGCGGTCTCTGGTTTTGGGGGGCGATATTAAAATCTGGGCATAACAAGTGGAAGAGGAAAGCTGCAGGCTGGCCTGGATGAACAGGCTGCCCGAGGCATGGTGGAACCGTACACAACTCAGCAGAAGCCTTGAGGACAGAAGTGACAGAGGACAACATACTCAGGAACCACAAGAAATCACATCTGGAAAAGGCCAGCACAGTGTGGAGACTGAGTAAAACCAAAAAGTAGATGGCTTTCCCTGTAGCTGTGAAGAATCTCCTTGGACTTAGAATCAGTCTCAGGGAGGACAGGAAAGATGAAAACTGACAGGTATTAAACTTGAACGTATAAATACAATATATGTATATAACAATATAAACACAAGCTGGTCTGGGGCGCCTGGTGGCTCAGTCGATTAAGTGTTCAGCTTTGGTTCAGGTCATGATCTTGTAATTGGTGAGTTTGAACTCTGAGTCGGGCTCTCTGCTGACAGAGTCTGGAGCCTGCTTCAGATTCTGTGTCTCCCCCTCTCTCTGCCCCTCCCCAGCTCATGCACTCTCTATGTCTCTCTCAAAAATAAATAAACATAAAAAATAAAATGAAATAAAATAAAATACCCTGGTCCAACTCCACTAGAAGATTGCAATCCTTGTCATCAGAATGGTCCCCTACACTGCTTTTCTCCACCAGTAGGTTTTATTCCAACACAAACTCTCTCTACAAGGTGGAAAAGCTGGCTTCCAGCCACCCCATGCCTAAGTTCTCCTAGTATCTCACAACATAACTAATCTCAGAAAAACTGATTTGCTTGTTTGGGTCACATGCTCAGCCCTGAAACAATTACTATGTCCTTTGACTGGTGAGGCCTAGGCCAAAACCCACTGCGGTGATAGGGGTCAGGGACAGGCTGGAGCCAAGGTTACCCTCACCAAACTACATGGGATGGGACTCCAAGAAGAATGAGGAGTATGTCCCCAGAAGTGACAAAGGGATGCTGGACAAACAAAACCAGTATGTGTCTACCTGAAAGGCAAGGAAGAGAATTAACCCAATAGTCCTTTTCTGGCCTAAAATGCTCCAGAGGTTTGCATATTTTAAAAAATGTTCAAATACAGGAGTGCCTGGCTAGCTCAATCAGCAGAGCACTCAACTCTTGATATTGAGACTGACTTCAAGCTCCACCTTGGGCAAAGAGCTTACATACATACATACATACAATACAAACTTAAAAAAAAATTTTTTTTAATGTTTATTTTGAGAGAGAGAGCACAGGAAGGACAGAGAAAGAGGAAGATGCAGAATCTGAAGCAGGCTGCAGGGTCTGAGCTGTCAGCGCAGAGCCCAACACGGGGCTCAAACTCACAAACAGCGAGATCATGACATGAGCTGAAATTGGTCGTTTAACCAACTGAGCCACCCAGGTGTCCCAGACAATACAGTCTTAAAGGTTTAGGATACCTAAAAAGCCGTATTCATCTACCCATAAATCCATGCATTTCTTCATCAAACATTTGCGGAGAACTTAATACATGCAGAGCACAGGTGACTGAGGTACATTATTCCTGCTTTGAAGAGCTCCACAGTCCAGTTGTGGACAGGCGAACAGAAATAAATTCTGCCTCAACGTGCCAGGTACCGGCAAAGGGGTGTGAACAAAGGATTCCAGACATGAGGCACCTGGGTGGCTCAGTCGGTTAAGCTGCTGACTTCAGCTCAGATCACGATCTCACAGTTCGTGGGTTCGAGCCCAGTGTCAGGCTCTGTGCTGACAGCTCAGAGCCTGGAGCCTGTCCTCAGATTCTGTGTCTCCCTCTCTCTCTGCCCCTCCTTTGCTCACACTCTGTGTGTGTGTCTCTCTCTCAAAAATAAATAAACGTTTAAAAAATAATAAAAAAACAAAGGAGTCCAGACACACCAAGAACCAGACAGGCCTCTGTGCCTGGGAGGAAGACACGACTGGCAAACAGAGGATCCCTGAGCTGGGCTTGGAAGGATGTCAGCCTCCAGGGACGGGAAGATGAATCCGCTGCTTTGTGGAGACCTGTAAAGGGCAAACCACAGGCCCCAGGGAGAATTAGAGGGAAACCCCAGACGGACTCCCTAATCTCACCCGGTGTGCTTTTTATTTCAAACCACAACATTTAGAGGGTGCTTTAAACTAGGAATTAGTAAGGTGATAAAGGAAGCAGATTTTAGTCAACAATTATCTTTAGGCCCGGCTTACAGTAATCAACCAAAATGGAAATTTGAGGAAATTGCCATATAATTAAAACAAGTAAATCACTTAAACTGCATCAACATCTTGAAGATAGAAAACCAATTAAGCAGAAAATTTTACTGAGTAACTCTTGTGTGCTAAGCGCTATGCTGCATTCTATGAAAGAACAAAATTTTTTAAAATTTATTTTTGAGAGGCAGAGTGAGGCAGAGTGCGAGCAGGGGTGGGGCAGAGAGAGAAAGAGACAGAATCTGAAGCAGGCTCCAGGCTCTGAGCAAGCTGTCAGCACAAAGCCTGACACTGGGCTCGAACCCACAAACCGAGAAATCATAACCTGAGCTGAAGTCGGTCGCTCAACCAACTGAGCCACCCCATGCACCCGAAAGAATTTTTTTTAAGTGTGAAATGTGATTTGGTCCCTCAATAAAGGTATCGTGTGTGTAGAAATGAAATACATACATGGATTAAGTAGGTTAATCAATCAAGCTATGAATGACGGAAGTCCAAGGGAGAGATGTTGATGATAAGGGTCAAGTCACTGGGGCGGCTGAAATGTGGAGAATGAATAAATCCCTGCAGGCCAGGATAGCAGGAGAGGACTTTGTAGAAAAAAGAGAATTTGAACTAGACCTCAAAATAGGGAAGACTAATTTCAGTAAGTGATTTGACTACAAAAAAATTAGCTTTATACACCAATTTTTCAGGAATAAAACTATTCGATAAAGTTAAATGATGCTAGGGGCACCTGGGTGGCTCAGTCATTAGAGCACTTAATTTCAGCTCAGGTCATACCTCATGGTTCTTGAGTTCGAGTCCCACACTGGGCTCGGCAATGGCACTCTGTGATTCTCTCTCCCTCTCTCTGCTCCTCCCCTGCTCTATCTCTCTCTCTCTCAAAATAAATAAACTTCAAAAAATGCACCTACCCTGCAGGCCAGCAATTCTACTCCTAAGACAAACGAAAGCACATTTCTACTGAAAGACTCGTGGGAGAAGTTAACGCTAGTGTTATTCATAACAGACCAAACTGGAAGCCATCCAAGTGCCCATGAAGAGAATAGACAATTAAATCAGGGTATAGGCACTATTCAGCAATGAGAAAGAATGAGCAACAGATACATCTAACAATGCGGATGAACCTCACGAACATTACAGCGAGCAACAGAAAAAGTACATTTTATGTGATTCATTTATATGAAATCCAAGAACAATAATTGGAGTCTCTGTTAAAAAAAAAAATCAGGACAGTGGATGTCCAAGGGGGAGAAAATGGATTGGAAGGGAGCATTAAGGAACTTTCTGGAATGATACGTCACAGGTGCATGGACACAGTCGTCAAAGCTCACTAAATCATACACCTAAAATGTTCATGTCACTGTATGTAAATTTTACCATAATAGTAAAAAACCATAATCTGGTCTCTTACAGATTCTAAAACTCCTGAGATGTACTTTGTAACTTTCTGTAAGTAGACAAGTTTCCACCTCATTCGTTACTTTAATTTTAAATTTTCTGTGGACTCTTCATTTTGCACACCCATGCTATAAAACCTGTGTGATTTCTTCAGGAGTTGGAAACTGAACACAGCCATTTGTTTAGGTTTATTTATTTATTTTGAGTTATTTATTTAAAAAATGACTTGATTGGGTTTCAAAGATACACTTGAACTAATATCACATTGTTAATTATACTTCAATTAAACATTTTTAAATAATAAAACAGGGGCCCCTGGGTGGCTCGGTTGGTTAAGCTTCCAAGGTCAGCTCAGTTTGTTGGTTCAAGCCCCACATCGGGCTGTGTGCTGACCGCTCAGAGCCCGGAGCCTGCTTCGGATTCTGTGTCTCCCTCTCTCACTGCTCCTTCCCCACTCGCACGCTTTCTCTCTCAAAAATAAATGAACATTAAAAAAAATAAAAAATAATAATGTATTTGAGTAATGAAGACAGAGGTGTTAGGGCTGAAACCGGTGGCTTGAAAAGAAGGCTGCTGGGGCACCGAGCACAGAGCCTGCTTGGGACTCCCTCTCCCTCGCTCTCTGCCCCGCCCCCACTCTCTCTTTCTCTCAAAATAAATAAATAAACTAAAAAAAAGAAAAAGAACTGCTGCATTTTTGTCTTGGAAACATCAAAATACGTTGGGACATGAATACTACAAAACTGAGAGCTTCGTGAGGAAAAAAGAAAAATCTAAAAAAATAGTTTCTACTTTTCACTACTATATTCATTTTACTTTGTAAAATTACATATTTGGGCACTGATTATTCTATTGATCACATAGAAATACCGATCTCTAGTAATCTAGGGACCTAAATTCTTTTTTTTTAAGTTTATTTATTTTGAGAGAGAGTGTAAGTTGGGGAGGGACAGAGAGAGAGAGAGAGGAAGAGAGAGAATCCCAAGCAGGCTCTGCCCTGTCAGTGCAGAGACCGACTTGGGAGGCTCAGTCAAACCCACAAACCATGAAATCATGACCTGAGCTGAAATCAAGAGTCAGATGCTTAACTGACTGAGCCACCCAGTTACTCCTAAATTCTTTTAATAATATAACAACTTGCTAAATAACTGAAGGCACACCACCAGTTTAATTCACTTAGAGTAGAGTAGTAATTTTTAAGAAGGATGGGGGTGAGGAGAAGGGAGGAAAAAGGGAGTTATCTGAATCTGGGATAGCATTGTGACTTATAAAGGATATTTGATATTATACTATCATATTTTATATTTCATAAGAAAAAGAAAAATATCTATTGTTTTAATAATGTATATTTTAACATTTGACTTGACTTAAAATTTGTCTTAAATTTTCTTGGCCAAACAGGCTTGTAAAAACTGTGATTCCCAGCTGGCTGTGGTGGGGAAAGACAGAAAGCCCCTGTTTCTAAAGGGGTTTTTTAGATTTGAGGGGGCAGAAGAGCATTTTACATTTATGAAGAGAGTTCAAAGTTACGAGACACTGCTGCGGACAACAGAGAGAAAGCATAGCACACGGCTCCTGCCCTAAGTCTCGCCGGGACTCTTGAGTTACATGCAGAACCATATGAGCAAGTGTACAATTACATACTAAAAGCAACTGGGTCAGACAACCGCCATGACTGCCGTGACTGCAGACCAGCTCCGTTGTGACATTCATTTGGAAAAATCACCCTAGGGTGACGTGAATCAACTCCCTCACAAGGTTTTCAGAAATCTGTTGTCATTAAAAAGAAATTGGTTTCACTTCTCTAATCTTAACCGCTTAGTTTTTTGTCATTTATTATACACTTCCCTTAAGTGATTTCATGTGGGTAGATCTCAAAATGAGGAATGGAGAAAAGAGGTCTCAACTGTCACAGGGAAAAGGCAAGTCACGGGGGTGAGCCCAGCATTTTTATTTTTGAAAGTAAAATGAATCCAAAATGTCTGCCTCACCCCAAAATAAAGAAAATGTCATGGCATTATCACCCATCCCAGTCATTTGGAACCTAGTATACTGCTTTTTGGTTTGTCATTTCAACCAAATCAGAAGACTCTTTAAGGCAGAAGAATGTCTTTGGGGGACACCGCAGATGATAAAATATTGTTGCTTTTCTGTCAATGGGCATCCATATTGGAGTAGAGTGACATATAGTAAAGATGATCCAAGGACCCTAGACTCCACCAATCACTCATTTTTCATGAATCCACCTTATTGAAGAGATACTTCTGCAGATTTCCTTTAAGCAAAAGACTCTCAGAGTCATGAGTCAAGAGATACTCATAAAACTTCTCAAAACAACTATTTAAAGACTTTGTAAGAATTCCATTTGGAAAGCTTATTTTTTTATTATTGTCTGAAAGTAAGAATGTGATCCATAACATTTATCTTAGTGACTATCCATTATTGATTAAATAGTACTGTGTAATAAATAATAACATATAATAGAAAGCTTTTTCTCCTTAATTACCAATGGCCTATTTCAGTTTCGGGTTTACTATGTCATCTCAAATGCTTCCTCCAAATTTGGTCATGATTGTTGATAAAGAAATTGCAGGAAATGAACTACTTGATTAACAATGCATATTTTGGAGGGCACCTGGTGGCTCAGTCAGTTAAGCGTCTGACTTCAGCTCAGGTCATGATCTCATAGTTCATGGGTTCGAGCCCTGCATTGGGCTCTGTGCTGAATGCTTGCTTAGAGCCTAGAGGCTGCTTCAGATTCTGTGTCCTCTTCTCTCTCTGCCCCTCCCCGCTCACAATCTCTCTCACTCTATCTCTCAAAAATAAATAAATGCAAAAAAGAAAAAAAGGTTTAGAAACAATGCATATTTCAAAAATGGAGTGTTGCACGCTAAGCAATGAGAAAGAGAACCATAAACACATCACCCACCCCACGTGGAATCTGGTTAACATCAGACATGTTGCTACTTCTAAAAGATGTTCAGCCAACGGGACAAAAATCAAATATAAGAATAAGATACATGTATCATATATTGACAAATACAAGTGAATATGACAGTTTGGAGATTTGGTAAAGGGAATTACAAAATTGCATGTCATGATCAGAATTAGTGCTCCGTTCTAGATCACCAGAAACACACCATTTCACTTCCCAGTTGTCTCTTAAAGGTCTTCAAATGATCTAAATTAGAAGATTGAGCAGTTGAAGACCTGAATGCCAGATCTCTTTCTTTCATTGGGACTGGAGGAGAGAAAGAACACAGAGAATGCTTCAGAGGCTGATTTGACCCATCACTAGACAAATAAAACTGAAAATATTTGGGGGACCAATGGAGATCTCTTAGGGTTCAGACAGCATGAAGATGGGACAGCACACGCTTTAGAATCAGGAATACCCAAGTGTGAATCCTGCATAGTCACACACTGTGTGACCTCTAGTGAGTTACTTAACATCTGTGAATCTCCATTTCCTCATTGGTGAAGTCTAGAGCAAGAATTGCCTCATAGGGATGTTGATAGGATTCAATATGTTAATGTACACACATTGTATCTGATATATATTCAGTTCTAAGTAAATATTTATTCCATTCTCTTCCTCTACAAAACCAGATATTAGGATTTTTACTTCCCCATTTTAAATGCTTCCCATCCACTTAGCATATAAAACGTCATACCAGTACTGAGAAAAATCAGTGCCTGTAACAACACTGCATTTTCAAAATGCTAACTGTTTTACTTTGTCATGCTTACTAATGTTTATCTTGGCATAGAGTCAATAACCATACAAATACAGCACAGGATATGGAGTGACTGGCTTACTAGAATTTGATTCCATTTCATAAACTTTTGGTGAATACCAGTATGGCCCGCTCCAGAGACATTACAAAATAATTCCAGACCCAGTTCCCACCCCACAAAAACTGACAGCATATGTAAAGAAAAGCCAGCGTTAGGCTTCTTGACATATGCTCTCCTGCATATTTTTATAATTATGTGTAAGCCAACCTCTCTCCAAGGTTGAGCTGAGTTTAGCTTTCATAGCCAGTTTTTGTCATTTTGTTGTTTTTCTAGACAGCCAAGCATAGTTCGGTTCACATTGATTTTTATACTAGAAAGAAGACACCACTTCCAGTTAACATTATCAAAATAGGAAGGGGCGCCTAGTTAATGGGCATCTTGCAAAAGATGGAAGGAGACAAAATCTGTTTTCCTGAGATCATATAATACTTAAACCAAGATTTTCGCTTTGTACGTCCCTCCACCACTTCCACGTTTTGAAGAGGGGGAAAAAAAGCACACTCTGCATGACCACAGGACCAACCACTGCTGCCTGAAAAAGGGTAGTGTTAATGGTGAAGCCATCTGCTTGCCACAGACTGCTGGCGAGGCCAGAAAAGCTAATTAGCACCCCAGCCTTCACCCTTACTCTGACCGCCCTCTCCATGCGTCCACCATCTGGCTGGCCTCTCCTTCCCCTACTGCACTGGCTTCTTTCTACATCCTGTGGCTTGGGGAGCTCAGAGACAAGAAAGGGTTCAGCAGCACCCTGGACCATGAATTTCTAAAATTAAAGGAAATTGCACAAATCACCTCCTCCCTGCTGCCCCCTCCCACCCCTCAATAGCACTCTCTTTCACTGGTGCCTTTTATCTTATGGAAAACATCTACTCCATCTAGGAAAATCCTTAGGTCTGGAATCCTATCTGCTTTGCAATTGACAATTGTCTCATAGTAGGTAAGCACCTAGTTCCCACACTGGGTCTCTCTTACCGCTTTGATTGGGGCTTGCAGGACAGCCATAGGATATAAAGTCATTAAGGAAATATAGCACACTTCACCAGAAAGCCACAGGAAATGGTGAGAAGTACCTTTGGTATGAAGCAGCAATGCCAGCTCAAAGGCCATTACTTATGAAAGATGCCAGAAAAATAGGTTATCAGTGAAGCCGACGAAGATTTTGCGACTTCACAGAATAAAAAGAGTGAAACTTCCGACTAGTAAACAAATATAGACTGCTATTAACAGACAAGAATTATGATTTTCCTATTAACCTGAGACACAATACAATCTAAATACACTGATGTTTCACTAACCAAACTCCTTGTTACTAGGTAACTAGGATTTGGTTACAAAAACAGCAGTATTGCTTTTCTTTCTTTTGTTCTTGCTCTGACTTTTTTTTTTTTTAACCTTATAGTAATATAAGCGATCCACTTTTTAAAAGAAAGTCTAGGGGTGCCCGGGTGCCTCTGTTGGCTAAACATCTGACTCATGACTTCAGCTCAGGTAGTGATCTCGCAGTTCATGGGATTCAGCCTCCTCACTGACAGCTCAGAGCCTGCTTGGGGTCCTCTCTCTCTCTCTCTCTCTCTCTCTGCCCTTCCCCTGCTTGTGCTCCCTCTCTCTCAAAATAAATAAATAGACTTAAAAAAAATCTAACAGTGCCAGCTTAAAAAATGAAAGGCAATAGAAAACAAACTTTGATAATTACAGAGGTGGCTAAGCTGGTTAAGGGTCCAGCTCTTGCCTACAGCTCAGGTCATGATCTCGCCGTCTGTGAGTTCAAGATCCACACTGTTAGTGCAGAACCTATGTGGGATTCTCTCTCTCTCCCTCTCTCTCTGCCCTTCCCCCACTTGTGCATGCAGTCTCTCTCTCTCTCTCAAAACAAGTTTTTTAAAAAACTGTAAATATTAGCTCAGAATAAAAAGATGATTAGAATCTTGGAGAGAAGCTTCAGGTAACCTTGCTATGAAAAACATTTGTACCTATGAAACACATAGATATATTTCAAATGCAAAAATAGAAATTTGAAAAGCAAAATATTGTGAAGTTTTGATGTCAGAATTTTTACCTGACTAAACAAAGTTGCTAAAAGAAAGTGCCCAAGGATATATATTCTCATTTTAGAACAGGGGGACAGGGAGACCAACAAACTCCAGTTTACATTATTCTTCTAAATTGGGTAAAATTAAGCATGACTCAGACCCGTACAGAACACCAGATGCTTCCCATCTGGGGACACCTGTAACTTACTTCCTATTCACCCTCTGAACTGTCTAAATAGTTGAGGAATTCCTCACCATTTGAGTCTTAGCAAGAGACGTAGTCTGCCTCCTAATCTAGATGCTAAAAATGTCAGCCAGCCATTTCGTCTGAAGACCAAAGTTTGGCCAAGCAGGTCACTGGCCCCAGAATCTAATCCAAAGCAATGGAAAAGTGATGAATTTGTTCTAGTAGCTCTACCCAACTTCCAAAGGCAGCTGGGACAGAGCACCAGCTTATACACAGTGTTGGTAGGAGTGGCAGCTACAGAATCAACCCTTTCTTGGCAGCAGCAATGACCTTCCCAGATATATCCTGGGACCCTTGGCATGCAGCTTCTTTTGATCTCTAGCCACCCCATGAGTGTGTGAGCTACGTGATATGTCTTCAGTACCTTCCTTTCCTGCTTAAGTCAGAATCAGCCTCTGTGCTTGCAACCAGGAACCCTAAGGGACACAGAGCCTCTGGAATAGTGACTTAGAATTAAAAAGACAGGAATCAGGGAATATAGTTTCTCTTATAAGCTATGTAGCTCACAAAAGACATCCAGTTGAAGGTTAAGAGTATTAGTAAAGGGACATCTGTGTGTTTTCCCATCATGTAAGTCAGGAAGGTGTGTCCAGGAGGATATGTGGGGAAAAGGCCAGTTTCAGTGATAATCTAGAAACAATGAAGGGAAATCTTATCCCTTTATCTATGTCCAGACTTAGGTAACTTGCACAGTTAAAAACATAGGAGTACAAACTAACCATTGGCATTTTACAATTACATAAAACAAAATAAAGTACCCTAAACACATGGAAGTGGAACCCAGAGGAGTTGGAAATAGGAGTGGGGAATGGAGTTAAAGGACATGGTTGCACAAACTTGTGTAAAACGCAGGGCTTATATCTGAAGACCTCTGGCTCACGTGCCCGGTGACATTTCCTCAGTCCCTGTGATCTCCAGAAGAGAAAGAAACTCTTGAGCTGACCAACCTTCAGGCTTGGAGATGAGCAAAGCGGAAGGGATCGTGAGGTAATGACAGGACGGACCACCAGATTGCTGCCCCAGGCCAGGTGCAAAGAGACAGCAGGGCGTGGTCAGGGTATCTGCCACGGGGACTCACGGACGGAGGAGGAGGATGTCCAACACCCTCTTTTATCAACAAAACTCTTTCCATCTGTGCCTAATTATTGGATAGTAATATTCTAAGCTTCATGTTTTCCATGAAAGCAGCATTATTAACAATAGCCAAATGGTGGAAAGAGCCCAAATGTCCATCAACTGATGAATGGGTAAAGAAGTTATGGTATACATATACAATAGAATATGACTCAGCCATCAAAAAGTATGAACTCTGGCCATTTGCAATGACATGGATGGAGCTAGAGATTACACTAAGCAAAGGAAGTCAGTCAGAAAAGGACAATACCACTGATCTCACTCGTACGTGGAATTTAAAAAGCTAAACAAAAGAGCAAAGGTAAAAGAAAGACAGACACACCAAGAAACAGACTCTTCCACATAGAGAACAAACTGATGGTTACCAGAGAGGAGGGGAATGGATGAAATAGGTGATGAGAATTAGGGAGGGCACTTGTGATGAGCACTGGGTATTGTATTTAAGTGATGAACCACGAAATTCTACACTTGAAACTAACATTACACTGTATGTTAACTAACTGGAATTTTAATAAGGATAGAAAAGAATGCCAACGTTTGTTATACATATTTTTACTACAATTCAAAAATATTAAAAATGAAATATATGAAAACCATTGGAATCACACACTTTAGGCTGGTGAATTGTACTGTATGTGAGTTCTATCTCAACAAAACTGAAAAAAATTATTCAAAGAATTTAGGATTTTTAGTTTTAAACCATTAGCACTTAGTGCTATTCATCACAACCTTTTCGGAACTGAGAAATTGTGCCCCCTGCCTAATGGACAACTAATCAGATCCTTTCACAGCACAGGAGGCGGGTCTATTAGGGATAAGAGAAAAATAAATGTCCCCAGGTTTGAAAATCATCAGAGGTTCATCACTGAAAAGAAATGGAAGGGAACAGGGACGCCTGGCTGGCTGACTCAGTTGGTAGAGCGTGCCAATTTTGATCCCGGGCTTGTGAGTTCGAGCCTCACACTGGGTGTGGAGATGACTTAAAAATAAAATCTTAAAAAAAAAAAAAAAAAAAGAGGAGGGAACAAATAAGTAGAACCCAGCAGAGTCAGACTTTGACTTAGAGATGGGCAGCACTGTCAGAGGGAAGTTAAGAATTAACTAGTAGAAATGAAAACCATGCCTGGCTATAATGGGCATTTTATTTTGATATATGAGATTTCAGTGAGAGGCTCCTGGCTCCAGGCCTACCCAGGGTGAGACAGCTCCCCTCACAGGATCACCTGCCGCTGTCGGGTCTGAGCCCTGATGGGAGCCAGGGCCTGGGAAACCCCGCAGCTTCTCAGGGCACAGTTTCTTCCTTTCTAGACAGGCTCCTGCGGTGGTCCTCCCCCTTCCTACCTCTCTGTCGTCAGTCACGTGACTCCCTACACCTGCAAAGTCCTTCCCACTTATCAGCCTACATCAGAATCCTACCCATCCATCCGCTCCTTCCCTAGTGGTCAGTGGGAGAGACAAACCAAATGGGTTTCAAAATGATTGTAGACACAGTTCTCAGATACTTTTGAAGAGGCAGGGAATAGAGGTTGGACATGTGAAGGGCCTAACAGGCTCTCATTGTTGGCAGGGGTAAGGCAAGCAGAAAGTCCTAAGGGAAAATACTGTCCCTCTTATTCCCTACAATTCTCAGGAACTGGTGTGAATCCTCCAAGTGTAGACCCTAGGTTACCTAATGATCTTCTTTCAACATCCTTTGCATTTCTTTAAAACTATTAATGTAATATACCTGGTGACTTTGCATGTTAATTCAATATAATGGCCTGTCTTGACAAATCATCCTTCTATAATTATTATTGGAAACACAGGCTATGTGCACCTTTTTTCTCTCCTTGTTTGATTTTTGACATCCAGCTTTTGTTAAATTTGTATCAATTGCTACTTTTGGTGGCTTCCAAGGAAATGTTTGCATTGCCCAGAAGAGCTGCTTCCCAAGTTTTTAAAAGCCACACACATAGAAAATGATAATTATTTTTTTATTTAGGAATACAGAAGCAAAGGGCTAAGGCAATCATTCCCCAGTTCCTCTGTACAAGGCCCCATCTCATCCATCCATCCATTCATGTATTCATCCATCTACCTACCTATCTCCTTATCCATCCATCCATCCATCCATCCATCCATCTATCCATCCATTCTCCTCTCTTATTCCCAGTTCCCACAGACAACAGTTCTGAGTGTATAATGTGTATTATTTTGTCTCGTGTGTTATTAGAAAATGTATAGTTATTTCATACTCCCAAATTTTCAGTTTGTATAAGTGACATTGTGTTGTAGATCTCATTTGCTTTCTTCCTTTATTCCCTGAGCGGGGTCCTGCTGTGTCTACATCTAAGCTGTTACATGGGACTTCATGGTGGACATGCATCTACCACCAGGGGTGGGCACTTGCCGTGGTGAACGCCCTCCTTTGTGCCCCCTAATTAGGACCAGAGAAGGAAATGTGGAATCACAGGAATACAGACATTCATCATGAATTAGTGCTGTTGACTGCTCTCCAAAGTGCTGTCTACTCCAGGCTAAGGGCTGCGCGTAGGGTTTCCGACGGGCCCGCAACCAGTCACACCTGGCATGGAAATGAGAATATGGGTACAGACACCAGGGTGAAAAGATAAGAAACAGAGGCCCTGGACTTGGGCAGCCTCAGGCCCTCCAGCCTCCCTGAGACAGAATATCCATTCACATCACAAGGCATGTCTCTGTGTCGCAACGCAGATGAGGAATGTGGGGTAGGATGCCTCCCCAGTGCTGCTATCTTCTGAAAAAATGACTCAAGTCTCAGGATTGTGTGGAACGAGGGAGAGACACTGTTAAGTTTCTCAGGACGTCACACTGATAATCTCTGTTCCACCAGGAACAGTCATGATCTCTGACCATTCTGCGGCCATCCCCGGAGCTATGTCCATCTAAGGAAGAAACATACGAGCACAGAACTGGTCAAGGCCTTATGGGCGAGGGTCTGGGGAAAAGCGGAATCCAGGCCTGCTTGACTGCAAACCACAATCTCTTCCTACGCCTCTGTGGGAAATACTGCAAGAAGGAGGGGCAGAAATAAGGGCTGCTCAGGAGGTTAATCTTGTTTCCTTGGGGAACATGGGAGAGTTACCTGCAGAGCCGCAGCCAGGCTCCCCTGTGAACACTGCACATTCCAAGAGCAGAGGTCCCTGTCTTTTGCTTTGTTACCTTGGGGTTTCAGGGATTTCAGTATAGCAGTTGAGATACAAACTGGTAAAATTTAATTAGAAAAGTCTGATGATCTGAGAACCAGAGAGCTTGCTTTGTTAGGTTGTGTGTGTGCATGTGTGTGCGTGTGTGTGCTGTTTTCCTTCAGAAGTGTAAACTGAGTGACTAATGTGTTTTCACAGTCTGTAGGCTGAGGCTAACAGAGGGAGTATGATTAGGTATCTTTTCCTAAATAATGGAAAGAAGGAAAATGTCCCCAAGGGTTTATTTTTTAGAAAACTTTAAAAATCCCACTTTATGGGATGAAAAGGAGATACATAGTTCAAGAGATGACGTCTTCATTTATTCATGTGAAATGTAAATGTTTGTTGCCGTCCAGAATGAGGATTTTCAGGATTTCTGTATATATCAAGTTCCGGAAGAGGGAGACACTTATATGCTTATATGCTTCTCTAGAAAGGAAGATAATACATAAACCAGGCAAAAAGCTAATCTAGTATGCTTGGCCTACATTTTGTAGTTTTTCATGGCACCGCGAGCTGAGGACAGGAAAGGACAGTCATAATTCCGTTTCTAGTAATGAATGTTTGTCTACTCTGGGGTCACCACACGCACACTGAGTGGTTCTCTGGATTTCCAGAACAGCATTTCCACCATGTTTCCACCTTGGTTCATATCATGGGGACTTAGGACACTGGTGTGAAAAAAAGAAATGGGACTTCAAAGAAAGACTACCAAAATAGTGACTCCAACAGTTATAATTACATGTACATAATTTAGACATGGTTAATTATGGTTTCCCATCTACATATTTAGAAAGATTGTAGATGGCATAATTTTTGGATGTGATAAGTTACAATGGTATCAAAATACACATTCACGTGTCTATGTAGATACACACATTCAGGACCAGAAGCCAGGGCGCCTGGATGGCTCAGTCAGTTAAGCATCCACCTCTTTATTTAGTTCAGGCCATAATCCCAGGGTCGTGGGATTGAATCCTGTGTAGATCTTCCGCTCTCTCTGCCCCTCACCCCACCTCTCTCTCTCTCTCTCTGTCTCTCTCTCTCTCTCTCTCTGTCTCTCTCTCTCTCTCTAAAAAAAAATGGAAAGAAAAAAAATCACATCTAATCTTACCCAACACTGTCTCCAGTTTTAGACCATTTATTTTGGGGCACAAAACAGAGGAGACAAATCTGAATGGAGATTTTCAGGTACAGCAAGATATTGCTGATTCCAAAAGAAAGAGAAGGACAGAACGATTCACTTTGTTTTCCTGATAGAGATTGTGAAGAAGAAACCACGGGTGCTTCCTGCGATTTCAGTTTAATGGGAAACACCCTGAGTGTTAGACAAGACTCAGATTGTCGCTTTCATCTGAGCTTGAGAAGTTGTAGAGTCCGTGGGTATAATTACGCTGCCCTCATTCACACTAAACAATTTGCACCTATTAAGTTCCTCCAGCGTTAACTGGGTCTATGAGACCATATCAGCCAGCCCAGTGAAAGTGGCAGAACAGGATACCACACACTTTGTGCCTGCTGCTGTAGTCTGCATGAGTTGGTGAGAGTTCTGCTTTGTGTCCTGCTGTTTAAGTTTGTTTGAAACCTCACTGCCATCTAATGACTTAGGACTTTTACAGCCTGAGTGGGTCAGTGTAACATTCATATCTGATGCTTCATCAGAAAGAAGACTCTCACTGGATCAGAAGAAACTGAATGGTAACTTTTAGGGACGGTTCACAAATAATCTCCTGTGTGATCCTGGGCTTCTAAATGGAAGGAAGTCTGACAGATAAACATTCTTTACCAAAGGAAAAAAAAATTAGTGTTTAAGTTAACAGGCCCCACATTTTCTGGCAAATTCCTTAAGATATTTATTTTTTAAATATTTTTTACTTATTTTTGAGAGACAGAGACAGCGCAAGCAGAGGAGAGTCAGAGAAAGAGGGAGACACAGAATCTGAAGCAGGCTCCAGGCTCTGAACTAGCTGTCAGCACAGAGCCCGAAGTTGGGCTCGAACCCACGAACCATGAGATCATGACCTGAGCCGAAGCCGGACGCTTAACCGACTGAGCCACCCAGGTGCCCCTTTGTTTTCTTTTAAGAAATTTATTTTTTTAATATATGGCAAATTCCTTAAATCATTTTCTAACATACTGCTTCGAATAATTCTAAACACATCGGTTGTGGCTGTTTAGAGTTGTACTCCAGAAAGGACAGAATTAGGCAGAACATGACTCTGTGATCTTCATTTTACCACAAACCATAAATTCCATGTTAGCATTGAACTAACATCGCATTAGACGTGTGCGTTGTTTTATGTTAAGAAACCAAAGGGTGGAGGCACTTGTGGGAGAACCCAGGAGCATCTCCTAAATGCAGGAAAGAGGGGCACCAGGCCTTAAGAGGGCAGAGCACAAACACATGCAGAGATTTTCTCCACAAAGTGCTTGCTGCCTCAAATGGTTCTAGATCAAAACGTCCACTTCCTGGGAAAGAGAAGCTGACTGTTCCTTCTTTGCTAAGGATTCAGCTCTGGACCAGTCAGCCTTGATGATAGGGTAGCACCAAAAAACAGAAAACAAGACCAGAAGACTCAAGAATCTACCCTTGTGGGCTCGGTGGGAAGTTCTTAGAGAGAAGGGGGCTGTCCAGTGCCACCCACACTTTAATACTATAACCACATATTACTGTTAAAGGCAAGCCTTGCTAATATCCCATATTAGAGTTAGGAACACATTAAATGATACGTTTCTTCCCAATATTTTATTTTCATGACTTCCTCTTGATCTCACAACCCTGAGACCATGACCTGAGCCAAAATCAAGAGTCAGATGGTTAAGTAACTGAGCCACCCAGGGGCCCCTAGATGTGTTGATTCGAATTTGAGTTCCGATCTGTATCCTACTAAAACGTCCTTTTATTGATTTCTACCCCCTTCCACCAATTAATCAGTGTCCTTTATCCTTCAAGGAGTGTTTATAAGAGAAGACATTAAAATAATTCTTAGGTTTACCTTTTCCTAAGGATGTCCTAGAAGACCACGATTCCCCGATCTAAATGAGAATGTCAAGCATCTCCCAGGGGCCTCTCGGTTAAGTTCAGTGAATGAGTGTTATCGTGAGCCCAAAGTAACAATTTTCACCACACTGTAAGTCCCTGAGGGCCAAAACCTTGTCTAATTCACCTTTGCATCCCTGCACCCACCACCATGCAAGCTCAGAAAAACATTTGTCAAATAAGCATATCTTGTTTATCTTTCTTTCCTATTCAGACTTAGTTCTCAGAGGGAGTAAGAGCCAAGTGGATTTAAACTTTAGGCGCCATGCAGGTCTGACAAATTGCATGCACAGGGAAAGAACCACAGATACATCTTAACACATATTTCTCAAGTTAAAGAAAAGCAGTAAATACAAAGATATTTCAAATTTTAAAATATTTATTTATTTTTGTGAAAGAGAGAGAGTGAGGGAGGTGCAGAGAGAGGGAGGGAGACACAGAATCTGAAGCAGGCTCCAGGCTCTGAGCTGTCAGCACAGAGCC
>PJEM01005101.1:28505-137899 GCA_004023845.1 Helogale parvula | reverse complement strand
GGGGGGGAGGGGCATCCGATTTTCCCATCTGGCCGCAGGAATCTTGAAGTAATAGTTGTAGTACAAACATTTGCAACCCACCCATTGAGCGTCACAGAATGTGACCAGGAGGCCCATCTCCTAATCCTAAACAGTCATGGCCCGCATTCTTGGGCAGCAGCCCGTTCAGCTCTTCAGATGCCTGACTAGGGAGCTATTTCTTCACCAGGAGATGTGGGGGGACAGGTGGGCACAGCGGGATGTGGGAGTCAGCTAGGGGCACATGTCAACAGAGGACCTGGTGTCATGACAGACCCAGGATTGGGTAAATACCAGACTGGGTTGGGGCATGAGCGCCACGTGCACCTTCCTATTTCACAAGAGAAAGTGCTATCCTGGATGCAGGGGTTCCCATGGGGAGTGACTGTCCCCTTTGAGGGGACATCAGGCGGTGTCTGGAGACATCCTGGGTTGTCCCCACTAGACAGGTATAACTGGCACCTGGGGTGGAGGCCGGACACGGCTCAACACCCTCGACAGCGCACAGGGCGCCCAGCAGTCACCTGCCCCCACGAGTGGACAGCGCGGAGGCGGACGAGCTGTGCGCAGGTGCCGTGGGCTGGGCAGGTCTGCACACAACTACCCTTCCGTGTGGGAGAGGCAGCTCTCCGGCAACCTCTCAACCAACTGAGAGACGCTAGCGCCATTCAGGACTTGATTCCTGGTGTACCTGTCCATCCGAATTAATACAACATGTGCCTGCTGCCATTGGAAATGACTTTCTGGGTTCCGGGTGTAGACTAAACCTAGCCTGATATACGGCCGACAGCCGTTGAACTCCTATTGGTATTGGCCCCCACACTGTTAGATTCTCTGGCTTGTATCTGCAATGAAAAAGTTTCCATACACAGTTGAAAACACAGGAGAACGTTCTTTCCTTAGAAATCGGTCCAGGGTGCCTAGGTGGCTCAGTCGGCTAAGCATCCGACTTGGCTCAGGTCATGATCTCATGGTTTGTGCGCTTGCGCCCCACTCGGGCTCTGTGCTGACAGCTCACACCCTGGAGACTGCTTTGGATTCCGTGTCTCCCTCTGTGTCTGCTCCAAATAGTAGAGTCCTATAAAACTCAGTGCTTCTGGGTTCTGTCTGCTGAACGTGCAAACACGTTTCTGTGTGTTCCAAACTTGAACTACCTCAGAAATGGGGAACACTTGAAAGACATGCATTTCAGCCAGACGTGATCTAAATGAAACACGACACCAGCTGAGTTCTGGTCGCGATACAATATTCAAAAACAAGGAAACGTTAGGAAGCCTGTAACACGTGTCAACAAGTGACTGGCCACCTCATCAGCCATCCCCACCCTTCGGTCCCCGCCACGGCGTGCCCAGTGTTGACCCCCCCGTCAGCATGCTTCCGGTCACCTGCTTTCTTCACAGTGGGTGACGACTGGACCCAAAGTGGTCAGTGCCCGGAGTAATGAAAACACCTCTTAAGTTTAAACTCTCAACGCATGCGGTCCCCCTATTTAAGACGGCAGCCTGAGTCGTTCTAGACATGGCAGAGCGGGCGCTGCAGAGGCAGAGAAGCCATGAGCTGTGAGATCGGGACCTGAGCCATCCAGGCACCCCAATTCCGGTCTTCTGCCTCCGGGGTCATGTGCCCCTGACCCCCCCTTCACAGTTTGGCAGGAAAACAGACTAGAAGGGAGGTCCCAGGACTGGTGGAAAACCGCCTCGAGGCATCCAATCTAAGAAGAGGAAAGAGGAGGGGCAACTGGGCTCAAGTCACGGTCTCAGGGTTCCTGAGTCTGAGCCCCACATGGGGTTCTGTGCTGTCAGCGCAGACGCCGCTTCAGATCCTCTGTCTCCTCTTGTCTGTCTGCCCCTCCCCCACTCGTGCTCTCTCCCTCCTTCTCAAAAATAAACAAAATAAAAAAATTAATAAAAGGGGTTTTTGCAAAATGGTGGAGCAACAAAGATGTATTAATTCTGTACCTTTTTAAGTCTTTTTTTTATTCTGTTAAGTTTATTTATTTATTTTGAGAAAGAGTGAGCCCCAGCAGGGGAGGGGCTGAAGGAGAGAGACAGAATCCCAAGCAGGCTCGGTGCCGTCACGGCAGAGCCAGATGTGGGGCTTTAACTCCTGAACTATGAGATGGTGACCTGAGCTGAAACCAAAACTCAGACGCTTCACCCACTGAGCTGCTCAGGCGCCCCTGAAAGAGATTTTAAAAGCCAAAGAGAGGGGTGCCTGGGTGGTTCAGCTGGTTGAGTGTCCGGTGAGTGTCCGGCTTCAGCGCAGGTCATGATCTCACAGTTCGTGGGTCTGAGCCCCACACAGGGCTCTGTGCTGACCGCCAGCTTGGAGCCTGGAGCCTGTCTTCAGTTTCTGTGTCTCCCTCTCTCTCTGACCCTCCTCTGTTCACACGGTCTCTCTCACTCTCAGAAAAATAAATAAAGCCAAAGAGAAAGCCACACATGACAGGCTCATAAGGATGAAGTCAGCTGAAAGCGAGAGATGGATGCAGGGAGTCCCGGCAGGATCCCAGGAGACGGGGGCGGGGGCAGAGGGGGCACCCACCTCGTTGATGCTGATCTCGGCCTCCACATACTGAAGTCCCTTCTGCAGGATGGAGATGAGGGCAGCTGGCGGCACTAGCGTCCCATTGATGTTGGACTGGCTGATGTGGCTCTCGATTCCGAACGTGAACGCCGAGTGGGAAAAACCTGCCGCGAGACAGAGGGAGGCCCGAATGTCCAACGTGGCTCGCTGACGGGGGCACGCGTGGCCGTGGGACGCCCAGCTTTGGGGCTGGGGAGAAGCGGAGGGACAGGCGGGGGGATGCAGCAGGATCAGACCTGTCTGCAGGGGCGGAGACACAGCTCTTGAGGTAGAGCCATTTCCGGATCGACGTCTAAGCAGAGCCCGGTCTGCCGTGGCTTCGTGTTTCGGGTGGGAGTGTGGCTCTGGCCTCCCTCCTACCGCCCGTCACTCCCTCCGGAGCTCTCTGTGCCCAGCGCCCCCGACCCCGCTGCGGCACACGGGGCCGCCTGCATTTAGCCGGGCTCCGGGAGCTCAAGGCGGGTGGGAGGGGACGAGCCACAGGAGCAAATGTCCGAAGACACGAGAGGCCATTCTGGACCCACTGGGGCAGCTTGAGCCCTTTTAGCTGGTAACTGGTCATGGGCCGTTGGCTGAAGATGCCGCCCACCCTCCCCCCACCCCGTCAGCACACATCCAGGGGGGCCCTGCATGTAGCAGACAGTGCCGGTGCCAGAGAGGGTGTGGTCCCCTTGCTGGGGCTGGAGTGGCCAGGGGTGCCCAGGTGGGGGGAAGCTGCGTGAGTAACAGGGACCCCTCTGCCCTTGCTGGGCGTGCAGTGGGGCCACGGGCACTCTAGCCATGTGATTTCGATCTCTCTCACCGTCTACACTGTTGGAAGAGAAGGCCGCAGTCCTGGAGGTGGGGCACTCACCTGCCCTGCCCACATCCCTGCACAGGCTGGACCCTCCGGCAGGTCTCAGAGTCATCCCCTTCGCGTGGCTTCTCCTTGACCGGCCCTTTGTGGGGGTCCCGCACACCCCGCTTCCGGGGCATCTCCCTAGACGGCTCGGTCCCAGCGCCGCTGGACCGTCCACAGGCTGGATGGAGGGCCACACGGACGCCTTGGGGTCCCACCTGGCCCGAGGAGCTGTACACTGCCTGCCTGCCTTCCTCCCTCCCAGGGCTCGACCGACCGCCACCTGCACCAGCCAAACAGCAGCGGCAGTGATTGGGCCTGGCCTCCTCCGTCAGAGTCCGCGGGGCCGGCGCTAGGCCTCGCACGGCCAGGATCCCAGGATCGAGCAGCCGACGCAACGACCCCAGTGCTGAGCATACGCAAACGTCCCTCCTCGGACGGAGGCTTGCTGTGTGTGCACTGTCCTCTCCTTTCTCCACACTCCGCCCCGCCTCCACCCTGCCCTGCTGGCTCCCCGGAGCCTGATTCTAAAGAAAGTATAAAACGTGTACTTTATTTACTTCACGGGGTCGTAAGGGAGACGTTGTTACCTTTACAGCCCGCCGCACAGACGCTGTGAATCACCCGCTGTAACTGCCGAACCCGCAGCCACACGGGCCTGCCCCTCCATCCCCCCGGGCCTGCTCTCCTCTCTCCTCCCCTCTGCCCCCAGCCGCGGGCCAGAGCACAACCACCACCCCGTCAACCACTGACTGCACCGGAGTCTCTGCCCGGCTGCAAATCTTATCCCCAAGCTTTCATCAGTCAGGTTGCAGGCAGTGTAGACCGGGAAACCCCCAGGTGAGTGGAGGATCAGCAGCAAGTCGGTTCCTGGCCTGGGATCTTCACCGCATACGCTGGGCCGCACTGAGCTGTCCATCTTACCGACTCCTGAGTCCTCGTGCCTGCTGACCCCACCGTCCAGCTCCTTCCTCCTTCTCCATCTGTGGTCTAGACCAGCAAATGGGACAGGACATGGGGTTTGGAGGGCCATTTCTTACTCTCCTGTTTGGTATCTTTAAAGAGTCTCGTGCAAGGAATTGCAGGAATAATAAAAATAATGAGCAGGCTGTAGGGCTGGGGCTGCGATCCAAACTCATCGCCTCCTCGGTGCCTCGACCCAGACCCATCTCCTGCTGCCACTATCAGCACTGACAGCAGACAAGGGCTCCGGAGGAGACGTCAATGTCAGTGACTAATGGGGCAGCAGTGGAAGAGAGGTCAGGCTTCTGGCATGTGTCTTAGTGCCTACAGCCGGCAGCTGTAACAAAATCCCACAGACGGGGGGATTTATGAATCACAGACACTCACTCCTCACACTTCTGGAGGCTGGACTTGTCCAGAAGTCCAAGATCAAAGTCCCAGAGAGATCTGGGGTCTGGTGAGGGCTGTTTTCTGGGTCAGAGACAACCGTCTTTCCCGTGTCCCCACATGGCAGAAGGGGTGAGCTAGCTCCGGTGGGGGTGAGGTGAGTGGGGAGGGGTCTCCTTTATAAGGACACGAATCCCGTGCATGAGAATTCTGTCCTCACAACCTAACCACCTCCCAAAGGTCCCACCCCCAACACAAGACAGCAGAGTCAGGATTTCAGCATATGAATTCGGGAGGGACCACGAAACGCAGTCTAGCAGAGGGTTTCCTTCCTCCGTCCCTTCTTTCTTCACCTTCTCAAACAGCAGCCACAGAAGTGCCACCTATGGCACACAGAACAGTGGATTCTGACCGCAGTCACGCCTTTAACCTGATCTGGGCACTCGGCGGCCATGAGCTCTGTCTCAGGGCAGCCGTTTAGTCGGAGTGGTTACAGCCTTCCATGCAAGAAGCGCAGATATTGCAGAAATTAGGTAAGTGAGTCAAGGTTCATGGCCGTAGTAACTTGACTCCAGACTCCGTGACTCGCCGTTCCACCTCCGCTGTGACACCCACAAGCCCCTGTGACACCCACAAGCACGAGAACTAGCAGTGTCGGCGTCTCCAGGTGCACGCCACCTCCGTGCCCAGCAGGGCCACGCTGGCGGCTCCCGGTGCCCCACAGGCAACTTGCAAAGGACGAGGTGCAAGCTCACGTCTAACGCAACGCTTGTGCTTGACACCCTCTCCATCCGCGGCTTTACATGTCGCCCGTAAAGTCTGGTTGCCTAAGTTTCTGAGCTCTCTGTGATAACGCTTTGCAATGCAGATTCCACTTGGAGAACGGGCAAGGACAAGGTACGGCGAAGATGTGTTGAAAGAAAGGCACAAGGGATGGAGCAGTGAAGATTAACGCAAGGGGTGGGAGTCCAAGACTTCAAGAGTGTGGGGCAGGAATCGTGGCATTCAACTTCCCCAGTGAAGCGAAACGACTGAGCAGATAAAGGTATGCAGGAGTGCCATGACCTGAACACGGGTCATTAAAACATATGTCCTCTGGGCACCTGGGTGGCTCAGTCGGTTAAGCATCCGACTTCGACTCCGGTCATGATCTCACAGTTCATGGGTTCGAGCCCCACGTTGGGTTCTGTGTGGACAGCTCAAAGCCTGGAGCCTGCTTTGGATTCTGTGTCTCCCTTTCTCTCTCTGCCCCTCCCCTGCTTGCACTCTATCTCTCAAAAATAAATATTAGAAAAAAAATTTTAAAAACTTGTGTCCTCTACTGAGGGCACAGAAAATCATGGCTGGAATCCAGGTAGCTCCAAAAACCCGTGCGGTACCGCTCCGCGGCGCTGTTGACATGAGTCCTCCCATTTGCTTAGATTTACATTAGCTGCTGGGGCGCCAGGTCGGCTACCTCCATAGAGCATGTGACTCTTGCTCTCAGGGTCATGAGTTCAAGACCCACGTTGGGCATGGAGCCTACTTGAGAAAAGTAAAACAAGAAATTTTTGTTTTTAAATATCCTTAGTTGCATTTCTGTGGGCAAATCTATGCATAGATTATTTTTCATCAATTATTTTTTTTTTAATCCATTTGTTTTTAAGACTTTCTTCTTGCAGGACAGCCAGGTGGAGAAAATGTCAGTAAAGGCGGAGCACTAGGTGTGTCCTCAATCCCCCATGGGTGCCTGGGCCAGGTCACTTCCTTTGCTGGGCGTCTGTTTCCTCTTCTATGGTGTGGGGTTAGGAAGTACCTTGCGGAGCCGATGGGAGCAGATGCGGCCTGCTGACGTTTGCATCCAGAGAAGACCACGCAGCAGCAGAAGCCTTCTCTCTCCACCTCCCCTCGTCCGTGCGGCGAGGAGGCTCGACGAAGCAGTCACTCGGACACTTTCCAGTCCTGACCTTCATTCACTGTGGAACAGAGAGACGCCCACGGACTACGTGCGCCAGGTCCACACGAGCACCCAGTCTCGGGCCATGGTTGCCACAGTGCTGTGTGAGGCGCCATCTTGGAAGAGTGGCATCTCCGGACAGGATGCCTGTCCCCTGCGGGAGCCCAGACTCCAGCCCGCCAGCACCTCCCCCTCCCCACTGGGCTCCCAGGTTAATCAGCCCGCTCCGTGGCTGCCTGCCTGAGCTGTAGGACTGTGTGCTTCCTGCCTCTTCAGCTGTCCTGCAGCATTTAACGTGCCTCTTCTTCTGGCCAAAGGGACATCTGTGCCCACAAAGCACATTACGTCAATGACGGAGACAGAAACACCCAGGACTGGCCCGATGACAGGTGTGGAAGTCGTTACAAAGCAGGAGGATAAAGAGCTGGGTGGCAGCCTGACGGAAGGTCTGCGTGAGGGCAAAGCGTCAGCGCCCCCGCTAACACTCAGCCTGCCTGGAGTCGTTCCTGACGCCAAGGGCCCTGCCAGCAGAAGAGGCAGCCCGGTTACACCTCTCAACAGGATTCTCGCCGTGGCATGACGCACATCGGCGCCAGATCATCCTCTGTCGTGGGGACACGGTGTTGAGTAGCATGCCTGGGCTCCACCTGCCAGACGCCAGGGCCCTCCCTTCCCAGTCTTGATAGCCGGGGTGTCCCCAGGTGTTGTGGGTCGACCCCTCCATGCCTGGAAACCAGGGACCTGGAGAGACTGAGCCTTCAAGAGGACGCTCCCTGTGGTTTGCTCCCACTTAGTCCTGCTTCATTTAGAAACGTAACGGGCACAGCACTGCAGTGAAAATCCAGCCATCCTCTCTATGTGCATCAGTCACAGAATTCGGGTAAGACAGTGATGGGGACTAGCCACTGAGCTGAAGATCTTTCCAAAGAGCAAAAACAGGGTGCCATCATGAAAAACTGGAAGAGCTGTAAAATGAGCACCGCATTTTATATAAAGCATGCATAGACCTTCGAGACTACAACCCTTCCCATCTTCCTCACGAGATGGAAACCGTGTGAGCATGACTTGGTCTCACCCAGCGAGGCACAGAAATAGATTTAGAACAAACCGAGTGCGTGTTCTGTTTCTTGCCTGCACCACACCGCCAAACCACACCTCTTGCACAGACGGCTTCGCACACCACTCGAGTTTGTTGAACAGTGAACCGTTCTGCCTGCTTCCTGCCGGCCGGATTCCTCAGCTAAACCTGCTAAATTATCCCTCGCTGGCCCTTGACAAGCCAGCTGATTTGGCAGGGGGACGCAGGCACGTGACGCTAGGCAGATGTGTGCTTGGTTTTGCGTCCTCTGCCGAAACAAATACCAAGGGCCCCGATCCGAGGCATCTCTGAAGGCAGAGTCTTTAATAAACACTTCATGAGCTCATGTACGCAGAATACAGACGGCCACCTGAAGCCAACGGGCATGTTTGTGTCTAACTATCTCCATCAGGGGATGGCCAAGTCTGGCCCACTGCTTGTGTTTGCAAATAAAGTTTTATTGGAACAAGGCGACACACACGAGCAGATACAGGGTGTAGGACTGCTTGTGTGCTTCGATGGCAGAGCCGAGTACCTGCGACGGACAGTGTGGCCCCACAGGGCTGAGGATGGTTACAGCCTGAGGCTCTACGGGACCTGTATGCCAGCTTGATTCTGTGCGCACACGCACATGCAAGGAAAAAGAAACGTCATGGCCTCCCAGATCTTGTCTTTCATTCTCTCTGCTACGGACTCAGTGTTCGTCTCCCCACAAGTCCCGTGTTGAAACCCAGTCCCTGGGGCTATGGTGTTAGGAGGTGCGACCTTTGGGCGGCAATTAGGTGAATGGGCTCAGTGCCCTTATGTCAGAGAGGCGCCCAGAGCTCCGTGCCCGCTCTCAGCACGTGACGTTTGGCCGCGCCGTGACTGTCCATGCGGCAGGCAGCGGGCCCTCAGCACACACATCTGTGTGCCCTGGTGGGGCATGTCCAGCCTGCAGAACCGTGAGGAAGCAGCGCCTGTGTACGAGCCACTTGGTGTGCCAGATGCTGCTCCCGCGGCCCAAAGGCTAGAGGACACGCTCCTACTGTGCCTGTTAAGGTGGGGATGCCGGTGGCGGCAGACACTGCTCGCGTCCTTGTGGGTGCGCTGATTCACCATGAGGAGTCCGGTCTTCCTGCTCACAAGCAGGCTGGAGCCGGCTGACCGGGGCCACGTCTCCGTGCTCCCCCGGAAGGCACAGACAGTGCGCAGAGGGCCACCTGTGCTGGACACACGCCGCCTGCTGGGCTACAGGAGTCTGCTTATTCCGATCACCTCAGTCCGCATGCTGGTTCGCGGTTCTCAAGGGCGGGCAGTTCTGTCCCCCAGAGAAGACCTTGGCAATGGCTGTAAATATTTTTGGTTTTCACAGGTGGGGCTGTGGGGGGGGGGGGACAGTTCCACGGTCATCACGGCTGTGGCCATGTTCTTGCTACCCTCAAGGCCTATTTCGTCTGCTCGGGAGGAAAGGATTGTCATCTCTCCGGAGCTACCGCAGCCCCTCTGCCCTTGCACGTGGTCACGGTGCAGCACGAAGCACTTTCCACACGCTTGTACAGTTCCCAGCTCCTGAGAAGACGCTTCCCACCTCCAGAAAGCCCACCTGGATTCCCTGTGTCACAGGCAGACTCCTCTCCCCGCCGCGGCTCACGACGGATTTGTGTCGGGAAGCTGAGGAAGGCGAAGAGAAAGCATGGGGGCTGACTCAGACGAAGGGCAGGAGGAAACGGAACGAAACGGACTCCTCGCTATTTTCAGAGGGGAAGACTTGGAGGACCAGAATTAAGGATGTAGGTCCAACGGCAAAATAGACGGGACACAGGTTTTAAACAGAGATGACAGGACGCCGTACAAGCCACAGAGGACTGCTAGGCATACGCAGACCTGAAGCCAAAAACCATGCTGTTATTTGAGAATAATAATAAAGGCAATGATTCTCAGTGCTTATTCTGGGAATTGGCCCTTCGCAAGAAGGAGCTCAGAGAACTGGCCACAACCTAGGAGTCAGTCATATTAACTCCACGTAACTGATGGGGAAATCGAGTCACAGACTTCCCCAAGGGCACACAGCTGGCAAGTGGCCACCTGACCCGAGTGCATGCTCGTCACCCACAATGTCACTGCTCCCCAAATCTGGTTAGAAATCTCTCAATGGTTCAGAAAGATTTCAGGTAACAGGAAGACGGAGGGTGATCTCACCAGCAACACCATTTCTAGTACATTCTTTAGTCAAGTTAAGTTGCAAACAAGGTCTCTGTTGCAAATACTAGGCTGAATGCTTTCCGTATTACAAGACGCAAACAAAGACGAATTGTATCTTTCAGAGACACTCCCTGGACGAGAGCGGTCTTAGGAGTAAGAGCAACGGCAAACAACCAAACTGAGACTTGGCAGTGGCAGAATTCGGACAGTCACTCTGTGCGTGCGAAGACCACATTCCTCAGCGGCCGCTGCAGGGTGTGGGTCGCCCTCCGTGGCTCCCCTGGCTTCCGACCACCAAACAGGTGCCATGAAATGATCTCCAAGGTCCGTCTAAATCCCAAGATTCTAGGTGGAGGGGAAAAGGGACCTCTGTGTCCCATCAAACCCACAGGATTTCACTTTGCAGAGGTGACTGAACGGCCACTCAGAGGGGCTAATGCCGTAGAAACAATGGATCGCAGACAATTCCCAAGACGGGTCCCGTCACGCCACGCAGGGCCAGCGGGGGGACCGGGAAGCCGCGGAGGCAGAGGACAGGCCGATCCTGGGACCACGCCTTCCCCAGTGTACAGCAGCGCGGTGGGGATGTCCCCAGGGGACAGGAAGTGGAAACACACAGCGGAGAGACTGTGGTCGGGAGGTTTGCAGAATGACTCGCGAGCACCTGAGAAGGTGCCCCGTGTGGCAGAGATGAACGGCCTTGGCCGCTGGGAGGGCCCCGTGATCCGGGGGTGCCCAGCGGCCATCGGCTAACACACCGATCCACGCCCACCGGCTCCAGAGCAGGGACTTCACAAGAGTCGTTCTGAAAGCAGAGCCGGGACCGCTCATTTATCACGTGGGCCTCCCTTTCCTTTCCTCGGATGCCCACGTTCCTGTAACATCCCCGTGCTCGGCGGGACCAGTGCTTCCGGGATCATAAAGTCTGGGCTGCCTGCCATCTTCCTCCTGAGGTGGGGACGGGGTGGCTTGAGGTGGTGGGGGCGGGGCGGGAGCGGATGAAAACGGACGGAAGGGAGGCCAACGGTGATGACGCGTCAGCTCGGTCACGTAAATCAACACACAGACACCGACACAACGCGGAGCTAGAAGCTGTCAACATACGTGGCGGCAGGGTAAGAAATCACACACCGTCACCTTCAGAAGCTAATCTGCCATCGGGTCACTTCTCTTTGGACGTGATGGATTCGCCTCAGCAGAGGCCATGTGCTGCCCGAGAAGCAATTCTCATGAAACAAAAACTCTACTTTTCCCCACAGTAAAAAGCACAAAAATAGGTTGAGAATTTTTTTGTGACTGTGTCTTCATCACTGTGTGTGTTCAGATCAGCTTTACAATTCACTGTCTATATAGGTGTGTGTGTGTGTATACAACACTCTGTGTGTGTGTGTGTGTGTGTGTGTGTGTATAAAATCCTCAAGGGCGAGCCCTCACCTTCTCCCCTAATTCTGACATTCTGTCACACGAAACTTGAGTGCAGCGAGAACGTTTTTATGGGCTGCAGACCCCGTACGACACGAAATTTGGTGTAAAACGGACTGCCTTGGAGGGCGCCCAAAAGAAATACCAGACGGGCCTCGTGGAAACAGGGTTTCACTTAAAACATCTGGCCCGGACCCCAAGGGTGGCGGCTCCGTCCGGCGCGGGCCTCTGACTTTGCAGACCGCGCGCCCTGCCAAGAGTTTAATGTTCTCTCAACATGGGAAGCGTCCAGGAGGGGAAAGCATTAGTCAGGTGATAAACTAAGGTTGTTACTTCCTCCCGCCAACCACCGGCTGGGGCGGAGGTGGCCCTGCGGGGGCGGCTCAGAGCCGGGCTGCCAGAGCGTCGCGGGAACTCCCGGCGCAGACACGCCGCGCCGGCGTCCCGGCCCCTGCGGGCCTGGACCCTCGCAAACTCGATATTCTGAAATCGGGAAGCAGACGCATGTGGAAGCTAGGCCAGAGATTCGTAATTGAGAGTATTGTTGAAAATGACAATAAAAAATCAACTTATGCGGGTGCTTGGGTGGCTCAGTTGGTTGAGCATCCGATGTCAGCTCAGATGGTGATCTTGCAGTCCGTGAGTTCAAGCCCCGCGTTGGGCTCGCTGCCATCTCTCTCTGTCCCTACTCCACCTGCACTCTCCCCCTCTCTCAAAAATAAATAGTTTTTTCTCTAAAAAATAAACACTTTTGAGAGAAAGAAAGTCCAAGTGTGTGCCAGCAGAGGAGGGGCAGAGAGAGAGGGAGACACCAAATGCAAAGCCGGTTCCAGGCTCTGAGCTGTCAGCAAAGAGCCCGACATGGGGCTTGAACCCACAAACCATGAGATCATGATCTGAGCTGAAGTCGGACACTCAACCGACTGAGCCACCCAGGAGCCCATTTAAAAATTTTTTTGAAATTAACTTGTGATTTGGGGAAAACACAGAGAAATCAATTTGGAAGACAGAGGACAGAAGTGATGGGACTCTACACTGGACACACCGCTGTTCTCAGGTAGGAGAATTTCTTCCTACCCCCTTTCTCCCTGCAAATTAGCTTTTATGTTAATTCTTACAATCCTTGCTTCTTTATCTAACCCAATATGAGCACGTGCCCTGGTAGCTACGTGGTCTTGACAGCCACCATCTGGACAGATCCTCATGTTCATTCATCCTTTGCTCCCCCACCTCCAGATTTGCTCTCAAACACGAACCGATGGCTTCCACGTGGGCAGGGCTCCAGTCTTTCCGCCCGGCCCTCAGCTGCTACCACACCAACTTCCCAGTACTTTCTGGTTCTTCCTCCCAGTCTGTGTCCCGAGGGCCTTCCTCAAGTCAGCCTCTTGACTGTGCTTGAAACGTTCTCCTTGACTGGAAAATCTTAGCTCAGGTCACAGCGCAAATGCCACCTTCTCTCCGCGTGCTTTGCTGGGATCCTGGGCTCCCTTTGCACAAACCTCCAGTGTCACATTCACCAGCCACTGACAAGCGACCCTCAATCAGAGTAAGCCTCCCTCCCCTCATCTGCGTGTCCCACGCTAGCACGTAGGTTACGGCAGTGCCACTGACAAAGGACGGGCCCACAGGGGACATCTGTGGAAGCGAAAACCGTGCCCACTGCTTTATTCCAAGATGTCAAGGCCTCCCTGAGGGCATCCAGACTCTGATGGCACCCCAAATTCACTCACGTAGCACAGGGGTGAACATTTTCAAATCTAAGTTCTTTTTAAAAAATTAATTTAACGTTTATTTTTCAGAGAGAGAGAGAGTGTGAGAACGAGCAAGCAGGGGAGGGGCCGAGAGAAAAGGAGACACAGAATCCAAAGCAGGTGCCAGGCTCTGAGCTGCCAGCACAGAGCCCGACGCAGGGCTTGAACTCACAAATCGTGAGAGCATGACCTGAGCCGAAGCTGAATGCTCGACTGACTGAGCCCCCCAAGGTACCCCGTAAACCCTAAGTTATTTATTTTAATGTGTATCATGTGAATGCAACTAACAGCCACATCTCAGGAAATTTCGCCTTAAGGAAAATATTAACCCGTGTTAATAAAACGTGGCAAAAACGATGCACCGACGGCCAGGGCTGGGAAATGCCCACATCAATGTGGGAGGGTGCAGGGTCTGCAGAGGCAGGGGGGAGGCGTGCCTGCGCTGTCTGCCGGGTCTCACAGCGCAGCCTGCCCCTGGCATCCTGGCAGCCAGGTCCGGGCCCTCAGCTGCTTCTGTGCACAACACTTGCTGGGTAACAGGTGCCATCAGGGGCGCCCCACAGAGCCACATAGGTGCCCCAGGGACGTGAGCGGCTGCGCCAGAGACTGCGCTCCATAGAATGTTCTCTCCGCCCTGGTCTAGCAGATAGACCAGGGCCTACAAGTGCCGAGGGGCAAGGCTGGAGCCCTCAACTCATGTCCCGAGGCCAGCAAAGCTGAGACCGAGCCTGACGAGGCACCCCGGAAAAGGAACGCCGCGTCCCAGGAGCCCACCAGACCTGGCGCCGAGCCTGCACATCCGGCCACACGGAGGAAGGACGACGCGGCCGGCCAGGCTTTCCGTCGGATAGCGAATCGGCGATGGCAGCACATGAACAGAATCGAGAAAAACGGTTGAAAAGTGGAGGATTCAGGAGACAGAACGCCACCTCCGCGACTTCTACAAGGGGCCTCGGTGTTCTCACCTGCACACGGACATGCAGCCTCCGCGTCGGGCCGAAGGCTTTCTTTGTCAAGTACTCAGAATCCTGCCCGGCACACAGTGGGCACTCTCTAAAATGTCAGCTCTGTCACCACAACGAAGCCGTGACGCGGGGGCAGGGGGACCACGGGCGAGACGCAAGGAGTGGCTGGCTGGCAGAGAGGTGGTGACAGCACAGACACGAGAGGCAGGAGGAAAGATTCTGCGGGAACAGCTGGAGGCGCTCTGTGGAGGGGACGCCAGGGGGCCGCGTGTGGCAACGCTAGCCGGCGGGACTGTATCCAGAGACGCTCGGTGGCTTTGCGGCCAACACAGCCTGGGAGGCGATGGGAGAGGCTGGGGCGCACCCCCAGAAGGAGGGGGGTTGATGCAGAAGTTGGGGTGCACACCAGGACTTGGGAGAAAGCAGCACACAGGCTTCGGACACACATGCGGAGGGGAGGGAAGGACGTCACCTTGCAGATGGTGGCGTCGGCAAAGCAGATGGAGGCAGCGGCCCCGGTAAAGTCACGTAACAGCAACCCAGGGGAGAGGGGACAGTGTCGCGGCCGACGGTGCACGTGACTTTCTCGTCAGTCTGCAAGGAGCAACGGGGATGCAGGAAGTTGGCGGGAAATCACATATATGAGAGCTGAACACACGTAAGGCCACGTCTGAGATTCAGGGCAGGCAGGCGTTAAATGTAATGGTGCGTGACCGCGGAAGATGGGCACCTCACAAAGTGGCTGTTCCATCTTCGCTAAAGAAGAAAACTTGAATCTTCCCAGACTTCTTCACGTCACCACCAACTTTTAAAGTAATGAGTGACGGTACGCACCTTACAGGCACCTTCAAAGGAATCTAAAGAGTTTAAAGAAAAATTTTTTAATATTTATTTCTGAGAGAAAGAGACAGAGCAGGAGTGGGGGAGGGGCAGAGAGAGAGAGAGGGAGACATAGAATCCAAAGCAGGCTACAGGTTCTGAGCTGTCAGCACAGAGCCCCACCCACGCAGGGCTCGAACCCACAAACCATGAGATCATGACCTGAGCCCAAGTCAGAAGCGTAACTGACCAAGCCACCCAGGCGTCCCCTAATGGGGTTTTTTTGATGGTGACACCAATGGAAATTGTTTGGCTATCCTGAGCAAGATACACATTCAATCAACTGTAACTTAAAATATTTTAAATGTTTGTTTTTGAGAGAGAGAGAGTGAGTGAGTGCGCATGCTCTCAGGGAAGAGGCAGAAAGACAGGGAAACACAGAATCTAACGTGAAACTTGAACCCACAAAACGCAAGATCATGACCTTAGCTGAAGTTGAATGATCAACCGACTGAGCCACCTAGGTGCCCTAAACAACAATAATTTATAAACAATCAAGTGATTTTCATTCTTTTTTTTTTAACAGTGATTTTCATTTTAATTAGGCTCTCCTGCCCCCAAGAAATCAATCAGCACAAGAATGGCATGTCTTGAATCTTAACTTGTAGGCACACACAAATCAGAACAGCAAACTCAGAAGACATGATACAAGTAACATTCGGTGGGAACCCAGGCCGCTGTGATGTGGTTGCGAATGTCTGGGACTCACAGGAAAAGACCAACTTCACGATTCCCGTTTGTCACTCTGAGTGGCTTTATGATCAAACCAAAAGAAGAGTTTCCGGAAAAAAAGTACATCCTTTCGGAATGCAGTGGAGGCCTGCACAGCTAGTGGCATTGCGAGAGGGTTTGTAACGCAGCGATTCTCACACACGGGGGTCAGTGGAGGACAGGCGCCCTCCGGACTGTACGGTGCAAAAGGAACCCAGACGTGCTTTATGTGGTAGAGGAGTGTGAATTAGGGACGCCCCAAGCCTGCTCGGGGAACGTTTGATTCCTTCCTATGGAAACAGCATGGGTACCACATTCCGCAGCCACCCACCGCCCCTACGTTTTTCAGCTGGTTGTTAATCAGAGCACGACATGCACGCAAATTCGCAAATGACAGCTACGGATCCAGAACCCAGCTTTACACTCTGGGGCGGTGGTGGTGTGAACAGCCACACGGCCTCCGGGGTTTCCTTCCGTCCACTCAGCAGGGGCTGCCTGCTCACGTGATGGGCGCCCAGTGAAAATGCACGCCGAGCTCGTGTGCTTAGGACGCTTCGCAGAGCTCACCGTCCATGTCGGGAGAATGAGACGCCTGAGCACATCCACAGGGATGCGCCTGTATGCGTGCGCTTTGCTCGTCCTGGACCACGCCGCACGCACGCTCCCCTTCCCTGAGGCCAATCTGTTTCTCCTCTCGGCTTCACGCAGATGTGAGAGACCGGGAACGAGGCGTCTGGGTGGCATGTGACGGGCTCAGCTCATGATCTCACGGTTTGTGAGTTCGAGCCCCGCGTCGGGCTCTGTGCTGACAGCTCAGACCCTGGAGCCTGCTTTGGTTTCTGTGTCTTCCTCTCTCTCTGCCCCCACCCCACTCATTTTCTGTTTCTATCTCAATAATAAATAAACATTAAAAAAAAATTAAAAAAAGAAAGAGAGACCAGGGACATCATGTCAGCTCAAGCTGTAAAATGTGACAATCTGATACAGACACAGGCCAGCTAAGACCTCCATCACCTCACAGGGTTACGTTTATCTAGTGTGAGGAGAACGTTTACGGATTTAGTCTCTTGGTAACTTTCAAATGTAACAATACACTATTGTGAATCAGAGTCCCTGCGTACGTGATGACCTATATCTTTCTGCTTATCATTAACTATGAGTATAACTCTTACAAAACCCTGTGAATCCTTTTAGCGAGTCGCAGAGCCCGAGGGTGGTCTGGGGACCCCCAGAAAGCACCGCTTACATCCAATGGCAAATAGGAAGGCAGGAGCTGCTACCGTTTTGCAGGACTTCGAAAGTCCTTTTCCTGCTAGGAATGTGGACAGATGACAGAGGTCTTCTTTATTTACTCCGTGATGAACCAATAGTTGCCTTTATTACTTCTAAAACAAGGGCTGCGAGTACCTCAAGGAAGCGCTTGCCTTCGGGGTTTCAAAAAGATGCTCATTCCAGACGGACACGCATTAGCAATGTAAAAGAGCCACTGCAGTCAAAATATATTTTTAGACACTCAGCTGAATAATAAGCCCTGAACTTATGTTTAAATTAAGAGAGCTGAACCACTTTCAAGTCATTTCCCGAATCTGTGCAGACGTGTCGTGCGTCAGGAGGCATTCCACGCTCCTAAGAAACACAGCGGCGCCTGCGGGATAATGCGTCAGCTGCCAGGATCACAGGGCACAAAGCGGACGCTTAATCATTTTCATAGACGTCATTATTTGCAAATATTAAGAGTGGCATCCTTTCCCTGGTTATCTAACCTCCTCCAGGGGGGCATTCCCCCCCAAAAAACTTAAAAAAAATCAGATGGAAAGTCAGCTCCCCAATTATTTTATTATCTGCTGGCGAGTAAGCTTTGGCAGACTTTTGCCTTCCTCGAGGGGAAAAATACCCTGGAAAATGTAGAAAAAAACAAAATGAGGACTGCATTTATGCTCATTGTTCAAGTCTGAGTTCTGCGGCAAAACGAATCAAAACACAGCCCAAGAAGATAAAGTGTGAAGAAATGAGGATTCCATTAAAACTCCATTTATGAACAGAAAGCAGTTGGTGGGGGAGCAGGGGGTGCGTGGGTGGCTCAGTCGGTTAAGCATTCAACTTTGGCTCACGGCATGATCTCACGGTTGGTGGGTTTGAGCCTAGTGTCGGGCTCTGTGCTGACAGCTGGGAGCCTGCTTCTGATTCTGTGTCTCCCCCTCTCTCTCTGCCCCTCCCTCGCTTCTGCTGTCTCTCTCTCTCTCTCAAAAAATAAACATTAAAGAAAAAAATTTTAAATACAAAAAAGTGGTTGGAAGAAAAACTTCCCATAACTAAAGGATCTCAATCAGAGGTTGTCAACTGAGGTGATTGCACCTTCCAGGGTCCATCTGCCCAAGTCCAGAGACATCTTTGGCTGTGACAACAGCAGGGAGGGGGGCGTTACGGGCACCTAGTGGGTGGAGGCCAAAGGCTGACTCGGCACCACATAATACCAGATGCCCCCACGGACAAAGAGCGGCCTGGCCCGAAGCGTCAGCAGTGCTGAGGCGGAGAAGCCCTGACCGTAACGAATGCACGCAGGTATGTATGTTTGTATGTATGTATGTATTTAAGAGATTTTTAAAAATGCTTATTTTAGAGAAAGAGAGTGAGCTCGTGCATGTGCGCAAAGTAGGAGGGGTGGGGGACAGGGAATCCGAAGCAGGCTCTGAGCTGTCAGCCCAGAGTCTGATGCAGGGCTCAAACTCACGAACCGTGAGATCATGACCTGAGCTGAAGTCGGATGCTTAACTGACTGAGCCACCCAGGCGCCTCTTTAAAGATAATTTTAAAGCCTTTAGATAATGCATTATAAGGAGTCAGGCAGAAGACCTCCAGGGATTAAGACCCTCAAATCTGCCCACCTCTCTTAGGCTGACCGTATACATGCCAGAGAACCCTTTGACCAAAAGTTAATAAGGGGGTAGTTTATTTTCAGATTTTATTTTGAAGTGGTCTCTCCATCCAACACGGGGTCAAACTTAACAACCCAAAGATCAGGATCACGATCACATATTATATGGTGCTCAGCTCAGTGACTGAGCCAGCCAGGTGCCCCTGTAAGGGGGTATTTTAGAAACAGTTTAAGACTCCCTTGAAAAGGAATGAGGAAGAAGCCACGGACAGAGCTGTCTCCGCAGTCAGAACGCAGCGTGCCCGGTGATCACCCCGCGGGATAACTCCCCCAACGAGCCCGCCGGGGAGGCGTGGCTCACAGCACCCACCCAGGTTCGCTGAATGCCCAAGATGCAGCAATTTGGAGCTCCGGAAGAGACAACCGCTCTGCACCGTCAGATGCGTTTTCAGTATTCTGTTCCCAGAAGACTCGGAAGCTTCGTGGGGCCATCGATTTTCAAATTACTATGGGAGCTATTCGAATCCATTATACAAAAAACATCCCCATGGAAGCCAGGGCCCACAGCGCGGCTAAGACCTGCAAAATTCAATTAAAACGTCTTGGCTGTCTCTCTATTATTGACCATCCCCACCCTCTATCTCACACACACACACACACACACACACACACACAACTGCAGATAATGGAAGTGCAAAATGATGGTTTTGGTTTATTTTTGATTCTGTAATTTGGAAACACTGGAGTCACGAAAAGCTGCAAAAATAGTAGAATCCTGTGGTAGGTGTCACCCAGCCTGTCCCCGACGGTGACCTCTCGTCTCGTATGAAAACCAACACGACACTGCTCGTTGACTGGTCGCTGGGCTGCAAACCCTCTAGGCTGCGTGTCTGTTCACACGCGTGTGCGTGCACGCCTCACCTACGTGCGTCATGCATTATGCATTCTATGTGTCCCTAACCACGATCACCACCAGTGCAAGACGCAGCTTTCCCATCAGCACGAGAGCACTGCTCCGAACGACCCCTTTGGCCACGTCTACAGACTTGTCATTTTAAGTTTGATGAATGGAACCATCCAGAAGGCCGTGTTCCGACACTGGCTTCTGTGGGCCAGCACATTTCTCTGGAGACCCGTCCAGCCTGCGGCGTGTACCCGCAGTTCGTCCCTTCTCACTGCCAAGAGGGCCCCCGGGCGGGGCAGCTCCATACAGTCTGCTCTGCCAACGGTCCACCGCCGCACAGCCGGGGAGATTCCGCTGTTACAAATCAAGTTGCTAGTTTCTGTTTTTTCAACAAACTCGATGTTCTCAGACAGCAATCCAGCTTACAAACGACACCGTGTGCGCCAAGTGCTTGTTCCAAACACGGTATAGTGCTATCAAAAAGCCCTTGGGGGCACCTGGGGAGCTGAGTCAGTTAAGCGTCTGACTCTTGGTTTGGGGTCAGGTCATGATCTCTGGGTCAGTGAGTTCGAGCCCTGCGTCGGAACTCTGTGCTGGCAGCACGGACCCTGCTTGGGAGTCTGTCTCTCCCTCTTTCTCTGCCCCTCCCCCACTCACACTGGCTCTCTCTCTTTCAAAGAATAAACTTTAAAAAAACATCTTTAAAAAGCCCTTAGATGTCGTATCGTCAAAGTGGTTTCCTCACTTCCTTCTGAGACTCCAAACTCTGAAACAAGCTGTACGTGAAATTCCTTACCTCCAACACGGTGACTTGTTCACACACTGTGTTACATACACGTAAACACAGAATGTACCAACTTTGCCACTGCTGAGCGCACAGGCCAGTGGCATTAAGTGCGCTCACACTGCTGTGCAAACCTCACAAGCACCCACTCCAGAACTCTGCTGTCGTCCCGAACGGAAAGTCTGTCCCCATGGGACACAAAGTCCCCACTCTGCTCTCAGCCCCTACCCCCCATCACCTCTGTCCTACTTCGTGACTTTGCTCCAGGTGCCTCTCGTTAACGGACTGGCGCAGCATGCATCCTGTGGCCGATGTCACTCACCATCGTTGGCCTCCAAGTCCATCCACGCTGCAGCGGGAGTCAGAACATCCCCCCTTTGGTCAGGTCGAGTCACATTCTGTAGTGTGCACGCAGCACATTTCGCTTATCTGTTCACCTGTCCACAGACCCTGGGGCTGCTTCCACAGTGATTTTCTTTTCTTTTTTCTTTTTTAAATGTTTTTTATTTATTTTTGAGAGACGGAGAGAGTGCGAGCAGGGGAGAGTCAGAGAGAGAGGGAGACACAGAATCCCAAGCAGGCTCCAGGCTCTGAGCTGTCAGCACAGAACCCAACATGGGGCTCGAACCCACGAACCGTGAGATCATGACCTGAGCCCAAAGCCGGACGCTTAACCGATTGAGCCACCCAGGCGCCCCGTCCACGGTGATTTTCTAAAAGAGCACTGTGGGGTGCTTGGGTGGCTCAGATGGTTAAGTGTCCGACTCTTACTTTCATCTCAGGTCATGATCTCACAGTTTGTGAGTTCGAGCCCCGTACTGGGCTCTGTGCTGACAGCTCAGAGCCTGCTTGGGACTCTCTTCCTCCCTTCCTCTCTCTCTCTCTCAAAAACAAACATAAGAAAAGAGAACAAACTACCCTAAAAGGAGGAGCTCACCTCTGCAGGAAGACGGCACACCTTCCAGGACATTCTGCAACCCCCCGCCGGATACAGAGCTCACAGCCCTGAGATGCTGAGCGGGACAGAAAGGACACTGTGAACCGCTCACTATCCTTAACCACGCAGACATTCTAACAGCACTGGAATCCTGGCGCTCTCTCTTATCCAAACAGGCTTCTTTCCCGACCTGGTCCCGGGAAGCAGCCGTGTGCACATGCCCAAGTTTTAAACGGCTTCGTAGCTTTCTGGAAAGTAAAAGCTTTTCTGTGTGTCTAGAATAGAACCACCTTTAGCTTTGCACTGGGGCTCGTGGTGGAGAGAAAGTGCCACCTAAGCCTTACTGGCTCTCCTCTTCTGTCCTAACCACACGGACATCAGAGGGTCACACAAGGGTGCCTGCCACCTGGCCAGGGAATCTGCATCACTCATCCGGGCCTAGAAGCTCCGCGAAATGAAAGAGAAATGGTACCTGAGTTCCAGTGTAAACTTCGGAAGTCTGAGTACGTCACAGTCCCCCGCCCTCCTTGGCCGACGCGTACCCGAAACTACGTAAGGGACATGTGTGTAGATACGGAACCACATGTGCATTACTAAGTCAGAGGAAACATGCCTCATTCTACACAGCGAGCCAACATGTGTGCAGAGACGGCTCTTTAGGAAAACAGAACCCGTCTGAGACTCAGTCTCTCAGTTCAGGAAACTGCCAACGCTCCTCTCCGAGTCCTGCACGTCCTGTCTTGTTAACGGAGACGAGAAATAGGTATGATAAATCAGCCTCTCGACCACTCGTGATCAGAAAACAAGCTCTGTGTATGAGGAGTTTTCCGTCCCATCTGAAACCCTTCAGGATGAAGACAGAAGTTCACCATCCTGGTGATTTGTGAGATCTATCTTTCTTTACCACCTACTGTAATGAAAAGTTCCTTTTATTGCCTGAAACGTTTCCAAGGACAGCTCTGGGGACCGCACAGCCTGCTAATGGAGCCGCAGTGACAAAACCATCTGTCACTGGTGTGTTTCAGCCACAGAGCCACCACCGCCGTCGTCGAGTGGACTTGGGAAAGCGTCTGCCTGTCCTCTGTGGGATGCTGAGGTCAGTCCCGACACTCGAGGTGCAGAAACACCTGAATACATACCCGGGGCGTTTTGGGGTCTGATGCTCTCTCACTCGGCAGGTCCGGGTGAAGGTCACCGGCAGAACCCGTGACCCTGCGCAGGCTCAAGAACGCTAATTCTATACCCAAAGAAGAAGTTTTTGTAAAACGACATCAGTACCACCACGGACGTCTGCCGGGGCTCACGTCCTCTTACCCAGTTTGCAGGTAGGCCTGCAACTCCAGTCAAATCCATCAAACCCCGATATTTACCGAGGCTTCGCCGCCCGGGGAGACGGGAAAGGATGCAGCAGGGTCTGACAACCTTCTACCACACGCGGCAGCGCGCCTGCGGTCCCAGGCCGAGATCCTCCCCCCACAGAAGCGAACACCTACGCTCACACGGCAATGCCGTACGCGGATGTTTCCAGCTGCATTAGCCGTAATTGTTCAGAGCTGGGGACAACAACGGGAGAATGGACAAGCCGACGCGACTCAGTAACACACGTCCGGCAGCGAGAAAAATCTCAAATGCGTCTGCTGACTCTGAAGGCCGTGCCCTGTACAATTTCACCGATGTGACCTGCTTGTGAAGGCACGACTGCATGGATGGGAAAGAGAGTGCTGGCTGCCGGGGCTGCGGTGCGGGGGACTGATGGGTACCAAGGGGCGCCGCGGAGTTTTTCAAGGTTATGGACTTTTCTCCTCCCTCAATGGTATTGGTGATTACAGGATTATAAACATTTGGCCAAAGCTGTAAACCTGTACTTTAGAAAGGGCGAATCATACAGCACGAAAACTTTACCTTCATTAAACAAATAGGAGCCCCCGGGTGGCTCAGTCGGTTGAGCGTCCTGCTCTTGGTTTTGTCTCCGGGCCCGTGATCTCATGGCTTGTGAGTTCAAGCCCCGCATCAGGCTCTGTGCTCACAGTGCGGAGCCTGCTTGGGACTCTGTCTCTCCTTCTCTCTGTCCTTGCCCTCCCATCCGAATAAATAAAACTTCAAAACAAAACAGAAGGAACACGGGGAGGTAAGGAAGACATGGAGAAGCAGTCACATCTCACAAGCAAGCCTGAGAACCATCTGCTCCGAGGTTGCTGAAGGAGACCATGAGAAAGTGTCTGGTCATCAAGTCCCTTGTGGGAAATCAGGCTCCAGAGCTTTAGGAAAGGTCTGTCTCTCCTCTCCAGAACCCACCGCAACACTGACCCAGCTTCAGGCGCCATCCTTCCGTGCATCAGCCGCGGAGCTGGCCCGGCACACACAACATAACACAGAACCTTGCTTTCTCACGACAAATCCGCCAACCCCAGGCCTCTGGCTCCTTCGCCGTGGCCTTGGCAACTCCAGGAGGTTAACCTCCCTGGTTACGTGAAGGGCCACCTCCAGCAATGCCAGCGTCCCGCTGAGCCCCTCCCCGTACCGGATCTCGGAGAAGATATTTTCTTTACCGTGTGGATTTTGGAACGGAGCCCGAGAGGCAGCACTCATGTTCACAGGGCCTCACTGTATTCGCACGGAGCTGGGGCAGGCCTCGGGCTCCCACACTGGGCTCACACCCTTCCCGATTCATCTGGTACCTGGAGGTGTTGCTCGCCAAAGCCGGGGCGGGCTGATCCCTTCACGGGGCTGCTCCCTCGCCTCACGCTAGCGCGCAGACGGGGATGTGAGCGTAGGACTGGGTGGGAGAGCGCCCCGCCGTGCTCTGCTCACTCAACAATGGCCCGGACAGCGACGGCGACCGCACGATCCACCCCCACAGGGCCGAGGCCCCGAGGTCTTGGCCCTCAAAGCCCGGCTGCCGTAACTCAGACCAAAGCCACCGTGACCACCATCGTGCTGTTGCTGATGCTTCAAGTTCCGTACTGCTTAACTGAAAAGCCTTCCTTCCGGGAGCCTGGGCGGCTCGACTGATGACGCATCTGACTCTTGGTGCTGGCTCAGGTCATGATCTCCCGGGTCACGGGTTCGAGCCCAGCGTTGGGGTTTGCGCTCACACCACAGAAACGGTGCTTGGGCATCTTGGTCTCCCTCTCGCTGCCTTTCCCCTGCTCACACCTCCTCTCTTTCAAAAATAAACGTTAAAAAAATTGAAAATTAATAAATAAAAGCCTTGCTTACCAACCAGCACTTCCATCTTTCAGACGACCCAGAAGTCACTACCAAGAGAGGTCACCAGCCAACAGGACGTACCGAGCGCTTTTCTGGGCACAGCCCTTGCTTCAGACAACTAACGATGCTTACAAGGCATTCTCTGTCTGTCCTGACCGCCGTGGGGCAGTCTCTGGGGGTGGAACTTACATCTTCACTTCCGGGTGAGCGTCCTCACTTCCAGCGAGTGCCGGGGATGATAAGATGACCTCACTTGTGTGGCTCGCGGGCAGAGAAACAAAGCGAGCCCATCGTGCAGAGTCCCTCCCAGGCCTGAAGTCCGTGAGCTGGGCTCCCACAACGAGGAAGGGCCCATCTTCAACATGCTGCCTTCCCGCCGCCGGGGAGACAACTGGGGGTTCACAGCGTCCTCACTGATACAGAGGATCCAGGGATGGGCTGCACTCGGAACCTGCCAGAGACGGGCCGGGGATGCCGGCCTCGGGCTCCCACCTAGAGCTCAGGTGGCCAGGGCCAGGAGCGACCGTGGTTCCGGAACGGGTCCCTCACTGCACCTGTGGAGGTGGGCTGGAACCTTCTGGGTCTATCCATGTGCAGTGAGGTTGACAGCACATGGACAGAGAGCCAGCGGTCTACCTCACCGTGAAGACAGCCCTTGCCCGCCTCCTCTCTCCCTCCCCTGCACCCCACTTCTTCTGTACAAGGATGGGCCCTGCTGCACGGGGCTCAGCAAGAGAGAACCTCCTGGAGATTCTGGCGGAGACAGCTGGAGGCGGAGGCGTGGAGGCATGAGTCACCTCTGCTAACACAGGGCTTATTTTTAATGAGTTGCTGGAGGGACATGGAGGGGGGAGCAGAGATGCCTGAAGGAGAGGCACGATCATGGGGTGTTTTTTAGTGTTTATATGTTTTTGAGAAAGAGAGAGCATGAGGAGGGGACAGGCAGAGAGAGAGAGGGAGACAGACAATCTGAACCAGGCTCCACGCTGTCCACACAGAGCCCAACGCGGGGCTCGAACCCACAAATGGTGAGATCATGACCTGAGCCAAAGTCGGACCCTTGACCGGCTGAACCACCAACCTCCAACCCTATTCTGCAGCTAGAAAGGAGACAATGATAGGCTGAGCATGTGCTCTTTGCACCTGATGGGTGCTCAACAAATAGGTGCTTCACTGAAATCTGAGGACTCGAGACGAACACATAGAAGGACCCCCAAAGGAACACTCATGTGTCAGGCATGTCTTCTTCCCCTGCGTTTGACCGCGTCCTCATGGGAGGACTCGGGTCAGGTCCAGGCCCTGTGGTCACGGAGCGCAAACATGGCTTTCTCTCCCTTTTTTTAATTTATTTTTGAGAGATGGAGAGAGACAGTGTGAGCAGGGGAAGGGAAGAGAGAGAGGGAGACAGAATCTGAAGCAGGCTCCAGGCTCTGAGCTGTCAGCACAGAGCCTGAGGCGGAGCTTGAACCCACGAACCATGAGATCTGACCTGAGCCAAAGCTGGACGCTTAACCAACTGAGCCACCCAGGCACCCCGAGTGGAGGATTCTGACGTTCGTGGTTGTGACATAAAATCCACACTGGTGACATTGCATCCATCCGGTCCCCAACCCCCTCCTCAGTCGCCTAGTTATGGAAGCGTTGGCCACAAACAAGAGTCGCAAGGAAGACACACACACAAAGGAAGTGTGGCCTTTCTGGGCCAGGGATGGTCTCCGTGTTTATGCATAGAGGCCAGTGGCGCTCAGGCCCAGGGCGCCTCGGGCCCCAAGGACCAGCCAACCCAGAACCCTGGCTCGGGGCTGCGCACGAGTGTTTCTCCCGCACTGTTTATCCATCCTGAGGTGCCCTTGAGATGCCATCACACGTCCTGACCGTATCTTTGTGCAGAGGGCTTTTAAAAGAAAGGCATCTCAGGGGGACCTGGGGGTACAGTTGTCTAAGCGTCTGACTTTGGCTCAGGTCACTCTGCCAGTTCATGAGTTCAAGCCCCACGTTGGGCTCTGTGCTGACAGCTCAGAGCCTGGAGCCTGCTTCTGATTCTGTGTCTCCCTCTCTCTGCCCCTACCCTGCTTGTGCTCTCTTTCTCTCTCTCAAAAATAAACAAACATTTAAAAAATTAAAAAAAGAAAGAAAGGCATCCTGAATTCCGAATTCAGTGCTGGAAGCCGACAGGCGAGCACACAGCTCTGAGCATCTCTCCGCCGTGTCGCAGGACGGCACCTGTGCTCCGGTGACTGATGCCCCGCAGCTCCAGGGAAACAGGGAGGAGAGTGAGGCTCGTGGCTTCCTCGGTCCCCGGACCTGACGTCATCCACGGCTTATCAATTTCCTTCACACTATGCCTGGGACCAGCGACTCCAAACAATCCAATCTATGTGGAGAAAGAATGTGCACTTTCCATGGGAAGTGCCAGCTGGGGTCCCCAGGCACAGATATCCAGGCTGGGCTGGGGACACGGGTTTGTCCCTATGACAGCACGTGCCAGCGAACTGTTACTGTTGCCCAGGGCAACCATTTCTGGGGGGAAGGGGAGGCTCACAGGGGTACATAAGTTGTCCAAAGCTCAGAGCCCGAGCCGCACGGCCTGGATGCCACACCCCCCAAGCTGACTGGGGAAGAGCCAGGGCCCCGGAGCCTCAAGTTGGATGGCTGCCCCTCACTCTTATCCGGGCGTCTTTGGAACGCGGAGGCATGGGAATTGACTTCCTCCTTGAAAAACCAAGTGGCGGAACATAAATGATCAGATACCAAGAGTATAAAGCTCAAACACACGCAAAACCAACACACAGGGGCTCAATCGCTCCTGCCCCAAATTCCCAAGTTCGCCCCAAGCCCTGGTCCACCTCAGAAAGTGACTTTATCTGGAAACAGGGTCACTGCAGATGTCGTTATGCTAAGATGCGTTTATGCTGGAGCGCGGCGGGGAGGCCCCACGCAGGACGGCTGCTTCCAAAAGGAGAGAGGTTCTCGAAAAAAAGACTCACAACAGGGGGAAACCCAGCCGATCAGGACCGAGGTGGAGGCACGCAGGGAGAGGCCGCGTGACGACGAGGACAGACGTGGGCGCGGCGCATCCGGACGCCAGAGGACCAGACAGCCAGCGACCCCCCAGAACCCGGGAGACAGGCATGAACAGGCTCCCACGGCTTCAGAAGGAAGCAGCCTGCCCGCGGCTCCGTCTGGGACGTTGGTTCTCCAGGAACGTGAGACAACGCGTCTCTGTCGGTGGAAGCTGTCACACAGTCGCGGCTAACTAAAACGTCCGACTGCACCGCTGAGGAAGGCATCGCAGACACTGCAAGCGCAAAACCCAGGCAAGGCAGGTACCGCTGAAAAGACACGGGGCAACGGCCCAGGGGGGTGGGACGCAGGCGTCACTCGTGTCCTGGACGGGGCTGCGTGTCCTTCGTGAATGTCGTTCCGGGCGTCTCACATGAAATACTTTCAAGGTCGAAAGACAATACTCATTTTAGAAATTAATTAAGAACCTAACAATGTGAATTTATAAAGAATTCAGACTCTTGGGAATTCAAAAGAGCACCCACAGGAGGCCCGCCACACTGTGGTGAGGCCCCCCTGCATGCGGCAGCTGTGACATCGTGTGACGGCGCGATCCAGGCTCCGAGGCGTCACAGGGCTCCTCAGAGGGCTGTGCCTGGCCTGCGACAAAGCCAGGCGAGACCCCGGGCCTCGGGTTCTTGTCAGGCCCCAGCCCCGCTCCCGGAGGATGCCGCTGCTACGCACAAGGTCCACAGGGGACACGTACTTGGCCAGGTCTCTGCTTGCCATTGAGTGAGGTCTTGGTCATGATCAGAAGCGGTGGAGGAAACCAAAACACCTCTATGTTTTGGGAAACTGACAACGGCCCATTCTGGGGAGCGGTTTAGGGGCTCCACAGATCACTGGTCGTAAGGCTGCGAGGTTCACACATATACGCATCGTGACAACACACCGGCCCAGGAATGTCCGCACCGCAGAGGGAGTCAAGAGCCCCTCACGGCTCCCTCCGCTGCCACATTCCTCCATGTGGATCCCAACGGCTCTTGACCCCAACTCCAATCTGATCTCCTCCAGACATAAACATCAAGGGAAGAAAGAGTACAGTCCCCATCCCACCCCGGGATCGGGGCAGCCCCAGAACCTTCTCTTCTTCAAGTCTCTTAATAAGAACGCGGGCTCTTTTCCTACAGCCCGTTTTTAGGATCAGCGGTGGACGGTCCTGCACGTGGCACGCTGCAGGGGCAGTCTCCGCCGACACTGACCCGAGCGTCTTACCTGACTCCTGGAGGTAGCGGTACACCAGGAAGTTCACCTCGTCGCTGGTTATGCTCATCTTAGCCTCCCCTCGCGGAGACGAGGTCGTTACGATGCGGGAACCGCTCTCTGCTAGACGACAGGAAAAAGCGGAGAGAGAGTTTTGAACCACTGCCTGTACCTTTGTTACTGCATCTTGCTGAGACAACTAACGAAGTAATACCCATGATGTTATAACCATGAAGGGAACTGGAACTCTGGAATCACATACACAGAAATACATCCAGGAGAAATATTTCAGACATTAAAAAAATGAGAAAGTGTTGGTGTATTTTTTTACAAGGCTGGGTGGAGGTCAGGCATACACTACACCGAGGAGGACAAATTCAGAGGCAACAGATAATGGAAACAAAACCCAAGTTTTTTTTTTAATGTTTGTTTATTCTGAGAGAGACCAATGAGAAAGGGCAAGACAGAGCACATGAGCATAGGAAAGGGCAGAGGCTAAGAGTGGGAGGGGGAGGAGCAAAAGAGAGAGAGAGAGAGAGAGAGAGCGCGCGTGCGCGCGCGCGTGAGCACACGCGACCCAAAGCAGGTTCTGTACTGTCAGCACAGAGCCCGACTCGGGGCTCATTCTCACAACGGACTGTGAGATCATGACCTAAACTGAAACCGAGAGTCAGATGCTCAACTGACTAGGCAACCAGGTGCCCCATGAAACCCCACTTTTTATTCAATAAAAATCACGTGTGTGCTGTGTCCATCGCCATGCACTTGGTAATGAGGATGAATGCATTCCTGAGGCGCACTTCGATGGACACGGTCAGATAAAACACTAAGTGCTTTTCCAGAGACAGAAAAGATCGTTGAGTAGACCAGAAGTCATGTGTACACCCCAAGGGCAGGTGACCACATGGACTGAATTGCACCTGATGTTCTAGAACATGATTAATCGTAATACCCTTCACTCACAGTGTTTAAGTGATAAGCCAATGATCACTGCGCAAAACTCCAACTTCTGTATTTGTCACGGAACTCGCTGCATCGGTGTGGCTGAGTGAGACCCCCTGGTAGCTGGAAGGCAGGTGGAACCTTGGGGGCGGGATGGGGGTATGGTGACCACGGCTCCATGTCCGGGGCAGTCTGATGGTCTTCCCACCGATCCCAGTCAGGCATGGGAGCACATGGGGGGCCGGGGGGGTCACTCACACCGCAGAGCTCTTTTACACACCAACAAACTAGAACGCGCACACCAACAGGAACGCTCATTCCAAAAAGCTGAAGCCAAGAAACGCCATGACCCCTTAAAGTGATGTCACTGACACCAAACACTAGCCTGTTCAGGAATGGTCTTTGGAGTCCACATTTTACATTTTCAGGCATTTTTACTGGCAACCAAACTTTTATCATTAAATGAGGATTAACTTTTTGTTTATTTACAAAAAAAGATAAAAGGGCAAGGTAGACCTTCAAGTGAGGAAGATTCACCCTACAGGCTGGTATAAGGGACACGCCCTGAGAGGCGGTCCCTGGAAGAATCCTCTGGACACACCACGAGACGCCCCCACCCCCATGAGCCCCTACCTGTGTGTACCACTACGCCATGGAATGTGTCAAAGGACATGGATGTCACTCCTCTCCTTAGGTCCTACGGCCTATGTCCTGTGGCCAGGGTGACCCAATGTCATTCCCACAATTATTATGCTACATTAGATAAGACTCTGTCGGGCTGGAGGTGACACTCTCCTGCTGGTCTCGAAGACGAAGGCGGTCATCTGCCCACGGCACTGGGGAAGGTCTGCAGGAAGCTTAGCGCCTCAGTCCCACAACCACAAGGAATGGAAACTGTGCCAACACGAGCTTAGAAGACCACCCCCTCCCCGGGAAGGGAGGCGGAAGGCAGGTGGAAACCTGGGGGCAGGGTGGGGGACGGCCAGACTCCACATGCACCTGCAGCCCAGGCGTCGGCAGCCCTGAGACCCTGAGCGGAGGTGCCAGTAAAGGGGCGCCTAGACTCAGGATAAGAAATGTGTTGTTTCCAGACACATGAAACGATGCTCGGCATCACTCAGCATCAGGGAAACACAAATCCAAACCGCACTGAGATACCACCTCACGCCAGTCAGAGTGGCTAAAATGAAGAAATCAAGAGACTACAGACGCTGGCGAGGGTGTGGAGGGACGGGCCCCCTCCTACACTGTCGGTGGGAATGTAAACTGGGGCAGACTCTCTGGAAAACAGTGTGGAGGGTCCTCAAAAAACTATCCATAGAATTCCCCTATGACCCAACAACAGCAGTGCTAGGGACTTACCCAAGGGATACAGAAGTGCTGATGCACAGGAGCACATGTACCCCAATGGTCATAGCAGCAGTGTCAACAATAGCCAAATCATGGAAAGAGCCTAAATGTCCATCAACTGATGAATGGATCAAGAAGGTGTGCTGTATATATACAATGGAGAACTACATGGCAATGAGGAAGAATGATATACGGCCATTTGTAGCAACATGGATGGACCTCGAGGGTCTCATTCTAAGTGAGATAAGTCAAGCGAAGAAGGACAGATACCATGTTTTCACTCATAAGTGTAACAGGAGAAACCTAACAGGACTATGGGGAGGGGAAGGGGGGAAAAGAGTTAGGAAGAGGGAGGGAGGCAGATGATGAGAGATGCTTGAATACAGAAAACGAACCGAGGGCTGAAGTGGGAGGAGGAAAGGGGAAGGGGGGTGATGGTCATGGAGGAGGGCACTTGTGGGGATGAGCACTGGGTGTTATATGGAAACTGACTTGACAATAAAACTATATATAAAAATTAAAAATTTTTAAAAAAATATCTTGTTTCCAGCCGTGGCTACTGTGGTAACGGTCAGGCAGCAATGGATAAACAACGCAACTCCCTCTTGCATTATTCCAATTTTCACTGTAGTTATCAGAATTTTGCCACTCAAAAAAGGCTTATCTTGGGGCACCTGGGAGGCTCAGTTGGTTAAGTGTCCAACTTTGGCTCAGCTTGTGATCTCCTGGTTCACGAGTTCGAGACCCATGTCGGGCTCTGTGCTGACAGCTCGAAGTCTGGAGCCTGCTTCGGGTTCCATGTTTCCTTCTCTCTGCACCCCTGCCCCACTTGCACTCTGTCTCTCAAAAGTAAATGAGAAAGTTTAAAAAAATTTTTAAATGCTTATCTTCTTTAGTTAATATAGTGATATTTTGTACTTTTACATATACTGAAGGGAAAACATGACAGTCCCAATACAGACATGTCCTGAGATTTGTTTGAATTCTGGGAAATTCACTCATAAGACCCCTTTAGGAACATACTAGGGAGTAAATAAAAAACTATGAGATCAGAGCATAACCAAATGAAAAAAAAATTACTGAAGGGAGTGAATGTAAGCGATAACAAAATCGTGCGCCGCGGAACAGGAACACTGAACGGACTTCTGCGGACACTGAGCGGGGCAGTAATCCTGAGTCCATTACAATGACGAATTCCCTCTGTGCGGGGTGGCTGGGCCGCTGGCAGGTGTTTAGGTCAGGAGGGTGGGGCCCTCACAAATGGGATTAGTGCCCTTATATATCAAAGACCCCCAGGGAGCTCCCAGCCTTCTGCCACGGGAGGACATGGGAGGACAAGCAGATGTCCGTCTAGGAAAGGGGAAGTGGATCCTCACCAGATCCCAAACCTGCCAGTGCCGGGGTCTCAGCCTTCCAGCCCCCGGAGCTGCAAGAAACAAATGTCATGTTTACACTGTCCCGTCTGGTGTATGTTGTGACGGTGGACTGAAAGGACTCGGGCACCAGCTCTAGTCATGCCCTCGTTTACTCTGTCACGTTGGGTGCTTAGAAATAAGTAAAATCTGGGGCATCTGGGTAGCTTGGCTGAGCGTCCAAGTCTTGACTTCGGCTCAGGTCATGATTCCACAGTCGTGAGGCCTTGAACCCTGTATCGGGGATCCACGTCCAGCATGGAGCTCTGTCTCCTCTCTCTCTCTGTCCCCCCACCCCCGGCCCCCGAAAAGAAGCAAAATCTAATCATCAGGCTCTCAGCATTAGAACTGTAGATGTTTGGGCCAGATGATTCTGTTATAGGGCTGTGCTGTGCACTGTGGGGTGCTAAGCAGCATCTCTGGGCCTCCACCCGCTAGATGCCAGCAGAGTCTCCCCGCCCCCGACAGTTCTGATGATCAAAAACATCTCCAGGCTTTGCCAAATGGTCCAAACTGCAAAACTGCTGCTGGGTGAGCACAGCTCTGTGCAAGAAAAGCCAGCAGGCCGTGTTTGCAGAGAAAACACACGGACAGAGTCCTACGCGGTGTGCGTGGCTAGCTCGCAGGTGTCACTGAATGACGCGGCCAAGCCACAAGTGATGGCTGAAAACGCAGCAGAGGAGCTGGCCTTTTCCAAACAGGCCGTGTCAGATCCTCCCACTGGACTGCCAGGATTTTCATCAGAAAACGAAACGCGGAGCTCTTCTTTCAGCAGCCAGATCGTCTTGGTATCTAGGGAGAAGGGTTTTGGTGCAGGGAGAGGACGTGCTTCCCAGAGGCTGGCTCTCATTCCCCGTCCCCACGTGTCCGTGATAAATGCGGGCGTCCGTGCGTGCGTTCCTGCAGGGCTGGGGCACACGGGAATACGACATCCCCAACACACCGACCTCAAAGGTGACTTTTCTTAGTCTGTTCCTCTGTTTCTTTATGCACCATCCTTTTCTTCCAACCAGGAAAACTTCTGCTTATGCTCTGGCTCTTAGCTTTCCGATCACGGATGCAATTTTTCTCTCTAAATTTCTACGTTAGGAAGGATAAGGCTTTCCCAACCCAGTGTTAACTTTTTAATGGCTTTCTGATTTGTAAGCAGCAGAGAAAAGACAACAGACACCAGCTGTGGCCTGCAAGAGAACCAGGTGACACGTCACTTGGCCAACATGACTTGTCATATGTCCCCGTACGGCTCTACCTCAGCCACATAGTGTCGTTTTGGGGTTTTTTTTGTTTTATTTAACATCTATTTTTGAGACCGAGAGAGACAGAGCACGAGTGGGGAGGGGCAGAGAGAGAGAGACACACAGAATCCGCAACAGGCTACAGGCTCTGAGCTGTCAGCACAGAACCAAACGTGGGGCTTGAACCCACAAACCGCGAGATCATGACCTGAGCCGAAGTTGGACGTTTAACTGACGAGTCACCCAGGTGCCCCAGTTTTTTATTTTGTTTTTAAATTAGTTATTCGATCACCCCTACACACAACTGAACACTTAACTAGCTCTTAAATGACTATTTATTTTGGGGCACCTGGGTGGCTCTGTCAGTTGGGCAGCCGACTTGTGGTTTTGGCTCAGGTCATGATCGCAAGGTCTGTGAGCTTGAGCCCTGTGTTGGGCTCTGTACGGAAGGCGTGGAGCCTGCTTGGAATTCCCTCTGTCCCTCCCTTGCTCACATGCGTGCTCTTTGTCTCTCTTTCAAAAAATATATATATAAAAAATTAAATGTTTCTTTTTAAACTTAATTTCAAAAAAAGGATTTACAGTAACCAGTACAGCGTACATATATATTCTTAGACTACTCAATACAACCATGAGAACATTCTGTGAACTGACCATACACCTAGCAGCAATATTCAACCAACTGTGACTCATCGACGGGGTTTGATTACAGCGAAATCAAAAGAAAGCAACAGCTAACTGGGAGTCTAGCTGGCATCCCTCTAAGCCATGAACTTGAAGGCAGTGGTGGTTGTTTTGAGGGGTTTTTTGACTCCAAGGAGTGAAATGGCTGGGGTTCACTTGCCAAAGGTTAACTGTTTTAGACCAACCTCCCCAACCTACCCTCATGAGAGCGGGAAAGTCGTGTCCTGTTTTCTCCATGAAGAGATTTAAATCTCACAGAAGGAGTGAGAATAAAGTGATGCACTTGCCCCCAGGGTTCTGCTGCATAATTTCATATAAACAACTGCTCTGGAACTAGTTTAAGTTCACCAGCTCTCAACACAGGGATGCATTTCCAACACAACGTTTCTTTTTTTTTCCTATTTTTAAAATATGTTTATTTATTTTTGAGTGAGAGTGCATGTGAGCTGGTGAGGGGCAGAAAGAGAGACACAGAATCCTAAGCAGACGCCAGGTTCTCAGCCGTCAGCATAGAGCCCGAGTGGGGCTCGAACCCATGAACCACAGGATCATGACCTGAGCCAAAGTCGGACGCTCAACCAACTGGGCCACCCAGGCAGCCCCCCCAACACAGCACTTCTGATTTCAGTGTCAGTGAGCATTCTGCCTCTACCGTCGCCTGCCTGTCTGGGTGGCATTTTCTGAGGCCGTCCAGAAGCGACGACGAAAGGAAGGCGTTTTTCTTTTTCCTTAGGAAACCCGGTCATCAGTAACCGCTTTGGCACTAGGAGTTTTGATGGTGGTGACCCTGGTTCTCAAGTCCCCCGGTCCTGCCTTTGCTTACCGACGAAACCGATCTTACTGATGGAAGAGAAAAGCGAGGCTGTGAACTCCTAACGTGAGGGAGTGCTCTACCTTTGCACAATTTCTACTCAAGGACGGACAGCCTTGGCTCTCTGGATCAGACAGGAAAAGTTCAACTGACATGAACGGTTCAGCTCTATTTCTTGCTCTTCTGTTTTTAATGCGGCAGAATATACATCAGGTATAACTGACTCTCATAACCCCTTGGACCTACAATCCGCTGACACCGAGTGCAGTCACACTGCTGTGTAGCCGTCCCTACCGCCCACCTCCAGAACCTTCTCACGGGCCCACACCAGAACTCCGTCCCTATGAACACTAACTCCCCACTTCCCCCTGGGTCCCTGGCACCCACTCTTCTATCTACTTTTTGTCTCTGTGAACTGGGCTCCTCCGGGGAACTCATACGTCTGCTGTGTAACGTGCACGTTTCACGTCAAGAACGTGGAGCCATCGAAAGCTACCAGTACTTTGACTTTACGGGGAAGAAACAGCGCCCCGAGGCCACGGGACATTTCTCGTGCATCCTCACGCCCCCGTCGCATGTGCCATCCAGAAGGTCAAACACGGGGGGGCACTGCACAGCGGGTCAGCGGGCACGCCCTTTGGGGGAGGGCATGGGCTCCACACCTGCCAGGCCGATTCGGCGCGGCCCGCGTGGGCCATCCCTGTTCTGAAGGCCTTTCCCGCCCCTCGATACCTCCGCCGAAACAACCCCGCCGTCATGAATGAGCCCGGCTCCTCCGTCAGAGACTCACGAATCGGTAGTGAGAACACAGGTGACAACACGGGGAGGCGGAGCTCTACGCGGGCGTCGTGGGAGGGATCCGAGTCACATGTCACCGTCGCACTCGCCGTGCCCTGTATTAAATCGTCAGCACCGCGTGCTGCTTCCCACAAGCTCCCTGGAGAAGGACAGGTCCGCGGAGACCCGGAGCCTTCGCACAGAAAGGCAACCGCTCACGTCCCACAAGCGTGATTGGATCCTGGACCCGAACTTGCCGGAATCCTGCTGCAAATAACGCACGCGAATGCCCTGGCCGGCATCTTCTGTGCGCCAGGAAATGAGGGAAGAGGAGGTGATAGAACAAAGTACTGAGTGTCAACCGTGTTCAAGGTACGGTGTTGGGAAATTCTAGGGAGTAAACGAATTCACACCCATCCACCCCTTGCCTGTAAGCTTTTTAGTAAGACGTCTACACAAACAACGAAGGGCTCCGACAGTGTTACGGACGGCCTCCAGCTTCCGATGAGGGACGCACCCGGAGAGGGGAGAAAAGCAGTACAGGAGCCGTGTGTGTGTGTGTGTGTGTGTGTGTGTGTGTGTGAGAGAGAGAGAGAGAGAGAGAGAGAGAGAGAGAGAGACAGAGACAGAGAGACAGGAGCTGCTACAGCAGAACAACTTGGACCTTTTACACCACGCCCCACGCTCCCGCACACCCAGAGCTGCTAAGCTGGCGTCTGATTCGCCATTGATGCCCATGAGGTGCCCCGGGAGCTGGCCGTGTCCTCTCTTCGTTCTGGAAGAACGACTTGAGCGGGCACGTGACGCCTGTGCCGGCTGCAGTGATGTCAGGCACATGTGGGATTCAGGGCGCCCGGCGGCTCGGAGCCGGAACCCCGACCTCGAGTCACGATGCCATCGCTTTCCAGACTGGCGGCCAGGCGACGTGACTGTTCTCAGCTCCGCGTTGAGAACCACAACAGCCCCTCTGCCTGCAAGAGGCCGAGGGCCCGATGCTCTTCTGACAGCGCTCAGAGCGGGACCCCGCCCGGCGGCCACCCAGGCTGCGCTCGCCGGTCCTGTCCAGCCACCCACAGCCCTGAAGAGCGACTCACACGGGCCTTCCCGAGGGATCCGCAGGACACAGCACGCTCAGTGATGGACTCCGGGCTGCTCTCCGGGAACAGTGAATCGCTGACTTCCAAACGTGCAAGCACGTCCAAGGAAGCACCATGCGCAGAGGCCTCAGGGTGGGGGCACTGTTTTCCTAATGTGGATGGGGAAGGGGGGACGCATGGCAACTTTCTTTTTTTTCATGTTTTTATTTATTTTTGAGGGAGAGACAAAGCACGAGAGGGCAGAGAGAGAGGGAGACAATCTGAATCTGGCCCCAGGCTCTGAGCTGCCAGCAGAGAGCCCGACGCGGGGCTGCAACTCATTGACCGCGAGATCATGACGTGAACCGAAGTCAGATACTTAATCAACTGAGCCACCCGGGCGCCCCAACACAAGGTGGCTTAACACGTCGCTGTTTCCGGAACAGCATCGTTTCCAGCCCAAGTTCTGAGAACTCCCGTGGATGCTGTCCAACCTCCCCAGTCCAAGGATGAAGAGAGCTCTGGCAGCACTGGGACAGCCTCCTTGGCCTCGAACAGACGGAAAAACAAAACAAAACATAAAAAAAAAGAAAGCTGCCAGAAACAGAGGGGGTCTTAATTAGGGCACTCGTGTTTCCTTTCTTGCCTGACGTAGTTGTGATGTGAGGCCCCATAACTGGCTGATCGGAGGTCTTCGGTGTGTGGGGCAGGTCCCAGCACCCCATGGTCGAGCTGCCGCCAGAAGGGAGCTGTGGAGACCAAGGGCAGTGGGGGCTGGGAGCACTGGAGGCCAGAGAGGGTGGAGGCAGGCTCAGTAGAGGCCAGAGAGGGTGGAGGCAGGTTCAGTAGAGGCCAGAGAGGGTAGAGGCAGGAGCGGTGGAGACGAGGAGCAGTGGAGACTGGGGGCAGTGGAGACCAGAGAGGTGGAGGCTGGAGAGGGTGGAGGCCGGAGCAGCAGCGCCCGGAGAGGGTGGCCAATGATGGGTCTGCAGTAAGGCATGCCAGGGGACGCGGCGATTCAGCCGGAAGCCTTCGAGAAACCGAGGGCGAATTCTTCGTAGTGTTCCTTCCCTTCGTGGTTTGATCTCAAGGCGGCAGAAACGCCTACTCATCACGGCTCCCTTCCCAAATCCATTCCAAGTTCAATTGCAGGAGAAACATCGTTGAAGGATTTGGTTTCACTCAGCACGTACTTGCATGGTTTTATAGGCCCTCGCTCTCCAGGAAGGGAGAGGGCTGCCCTGGCATCAAGCTGGCACTGCCACTTGATAAAGACACAGCCACGAGGGACTGACGTGGGAGCTGGCCCGGGGGTTCAAAGCAGCAAGGGCAGGTGTCTTGCCAACGGGAGGGGGCCTTGTCCCCAGACAGACAGAAAGCACACGTGCATTAAAGGGAGAAAGCAGGTCCCTATCTGATCCCATTACAGGGGAAACTTTCTCTCTTAACAATCTGCCCCATCGTGAAATATTCTCTTAAAATCTTTTAAAGCAGCCCTGGTCTCCAGGGAGGGAAGAAAACTGTCTCATTTCTCGTCCCTATTAGCCTGCTGGCACGGACGCTGGAAGAATCCGTTGGGTTAAAGTAATCTTCTGGAAAAGGCTCAGGTCTCTGGGACCTGTCTTCCTGCAGGCCGAGGACCGAGAGCCAGAGACGCTGGAAAATCTGCTCGCGATGACCTCACGGTATAAAAGGCACCGTCTGTGTTTCTTCACGGATATCCTGGCTTCGGCGTCGTGGGTCTTACCTCCCTGTTCGTTTCCCCAGGACGTCTTTCTCCCTTCAAATGGGAACCGAGTCCACTTTTATTTCCCAATCAGTGTGGTCGGTTTAAGAGGACTTTTGTTTTTTAGCTAAAAAAAATTTTTTAAACGTTTATTTATTTTTGAGAGAGAGAGAGAGAGAGCACCAGCAGGGGAGGGGCAGAGAGAGAGAGAGACGCAATTCGAAGCAGGCTCCAGGCTCCGAGCTGTCAGTACAGAGCCCGACGCAGGGCTTGAACTCACAGACCATGAAATCATGACATGAGCCAACACAGGACGCTTAACTGACAGAGTCACCTGGGCGCCCCAAATCTGTAATGCATGTTGTGTTAACATTTACATATGATCCTTTCCGAAAATCTGCTTGGGGACCAGCTGATTTTGGAGATGAAACAGGCTTTTCTTGTCACTTTGCACCATCTCTTTCTTCTACGTAACTGTAATTAAGCCAATGTGTTTCTATTGAAATACTCTGCTGTTCAAGTCTATATGAGTCAATGAATTATGGCATTTACAGTTTGACCCCATTCTAGAGAAATATATACATGGAAAATATTGGGGGGGAATACATGAAGATACCAACAGTGGGTTCCTCTCGGCTGCTTTCTTTCATAAACTAATCATCATTTACGAATGAGCATATGCGTAGTACTTCATAGTAATAAAAGCTACCCGCCAAAGAGTTTTCACTAATCTTACAGTTATTTACTTCTTGCAGTCAGATGGCCCAAAACTATAAACTAACTCAAACAACTATTATTTTATGACCAGTTGAGCTAACTACCAACAGCACTACCGTTTAAATAAGGGACTCAGCCAGGGCAGCAGGATGAGGTCCTTCAGCGAATACGTCACGACCAGGGAAAATGTCCAGGATACCGTGTTAGATAGAAACAAGGAGGTTTCAAACGCGCACGATGAGAAACTGTGTTTTATACACACACGTGCGTACGCCCGCGTCCCCACATACCAGGGAAGAGAACCCTCCAAAACAGTCTCCCGTCTAATCCTGGGGGTGGGATTCTGCTAGATTTGTATCTCTGTGCGCTTTTTGTATTTTCCAAATTTTCTCCTCTGCACATGGACTGTTTTCACAGTCATTAAAACGTAATTAAACCCTGGCAGTCTCCAACAATAATCTGCATGAGAAAGACTCCTCTTCTAAGTAGGAAATGGGGTTTCAGGGTGGGGAGGGCGGCGGGGAGGGGCTCTGGGTCAGAAACAGAAAGTTGTTCTTCACAGAATACAAAACACCCCCGGGCGAGGCACTCAGAAAGGGTCGTTTTCTCTGCTGGGCTGTCCTTCTGGTGAGTTACTGGCTTTCGGCCGTCCCGTGCATGGCACAGGCAGATGCGGACGTGACAGGAAAAGCGTCCGGTCCTCGGTCCTTGGGGTTACCTCCCAAGCCATCTGTGTGCCTCCCAAGTGGCCAGAGTCCTCGCTCACACTCTGTGCACTCGCCACCGTATTTGCTCGCACGTCTCCCTCTGCCCGTCCAGGAGGAAGACCGGAAGGAAGCCTTCCTGAAAGTGCTCGACCGAGGAACAGCAAACCGCGGCTGCTTCTCCCGGGACGGCGTGTGTCCCGAGAGCCACCCAACAGACACGGGACAAACAGCACAATTTTCCTTTCCACTCCCTCCTCTCCGCACTAAAATGCAAGTGCATGCACCCAAGATGTCAAAGCAGACTGCCTTGGAGACAGGAGACTGTTTTTCTAATGACTTTGGTTTAAGCCAACACTTGGAACGAATCTGTGCATCAATTTACAGACTTAATTATCTTTAAGACCGAGAAGTTGGAGGCAGCCGCTCTCCGATGTGCACCAGGCCCTCAGACAAGTTTTTGAAGACACCGAGGCTGCCTGTGCAATCTCTACCACACTGTGGTTTTCACCCACTTACACAGGATTTATTTTGGCCTTATGGTTCCTTTTCCTGTGTTAGGGAGTCACGGGCTCACATAACACGGCCTCCAGAGTTTTGAAAAATAAGCCCTGTGGCTTTCTCTAGAAATATAAAAGCAGGCAGCGCCTCACCCACTCACGTGGCGTGGAACTCCTAAGTCTTCGTAGAATAGCATCTTTTGATGTTTCAATTTAAATGAATAATAAAATAATGCTTAATATATTATGACCCTAAGTATTAGATGAGAGTCTAATTATTCTCCTATTTACATCAGCAAACGTAGGAACCAAATTTTATCAACAAAGGCTCTGCAACTTGCATTTTCACAGCCACAAGGCTGGTAAGATTTAGGGGCGCCTGGGGGGCTCAGTCGGTTGAGCACGAAAACTGCAATTCAGGTCATGATCTCACGGTTTATGGATTCGAACCCTGGGCTCTGTGCTGATGGCTCGGGAGCCCGGGGCTTGCTTCGGCTTCTGTGTCTCCCTCTCTCTCTCTGCCCCTCCCCTGCTTGTGTTCTCATTCTCTCTCTCTCTCAAAAATAAACAAACATCAAAAAAAAAAAGGCTGATAAGATCTAAAATACAAAATAAGGCCCTGCCGGGAACAGTGAACGGGCTTTGCAGATCTCGGTACTACTGCATCTGGGACCACCTGAATCCTGGGGGGCGGGGGCGCTCTCCCGAGCGCTGTCGCACAGCCCTGGGCTCTGCCCACAGAGGCCAGCAGCATCCGACCCCTGAAAAATGTCTCTGGAAGGGGCCAACATGCCGGAAGGCCCCCAAATTCCCAAAGTCTTCGCTCCCTGCACAGGGGCTCTGCCTGTGCTAAGCGACCACAGTTAGGACTGTCTTAATCCGGTCATGGGCCCTCCGGGGCCGTACTTCCAGAGCACTCCCATTCAAAAAGTAGAGGCCAGAAGAGGTAGAAAGAAAACAGGTGTGTTCCTCCAGGTAAGAGTCAACCCATGTGGCCTGCAGGCCACCTCCACCTGCTCCTTCCCCTTGTCAGGCCCCCGAGCTACGAAGAGGTTTTACGTTTTTAAATGGTTGAACAGAAGATCCAAAGAATCCTATTTTATGACCCACGAAATTGAGAGGATGTTCAAATTCCAGTGTCCATAAATAAAGTTTTATTGGTACTCGGCCATGCTCATTCATTTACCTGCGATCGGCAGCTGCTCTTGCACTGGAGCACGGCGGAGTGGCCGCAGCAGAGACCGGCTCACCCCCAAAGCCTAAACTACTTCCTCCCACTGATCCTGGACAGAAGATGCTGCCTCTGCTCCGGGCTTGCCAGCTCTACTGAAAACAGAACCACCTCGTCTGTTCCCAGCCTCAGAGCGACCAGTCTGCTCACTGCAGGGGATGCCCCCAAACGTGGTGCCCCTCCTGAACAAGCTTTAAAAGCAGGCAGCTGGGGAGCCCGGGGGGCTCAGTCGGTGAAGTGTCCGACTCTGGCTCAGGACATGATCTCACGGTTTGTGAGTTTGAGCCCCACGTCGGGCTCTGTGCTGACAGCTCGGAGCCTGGAGCCGGCTTCGGATTCTGTGTCTCCTCTCTCTCTGCCCCTCCCCTACTTGCGTGCTCTCTCTCTCTCTCAGGAATGAATAAAAAAGTTAAAAAAATTAAAATATTAAAAGTGAGAGCAGGAAACACCGTTGCCACGGTCAGCCGTGAAGGGCTTTCAAAGGACACGTGTAGGAATCAGATAGGTCTAAGGGAACATGTTATTAGTCTTCACTTTCTGATGCACAGCGCCCAACACAGAGAGAAAGCGGAGGCGATTTACAGATGATTCCCAAGCCTACTCACGCAACACAGGCCCTGTGGTAGGTACTCACCCAGTGCCTTTCCCCATCATCCCAAATAACCATTCGCATCTTGTAAACTTCACGATGAGTTATCAAAGGCTACCCAAAACACCCCCAAAAAACCAAAGTCATCTATAAAGCTCAACACCAGTGCGTCACACACAGTACGAATTCAGTGTACTTAATTCAACGGAAGCTTGCGTTCTCTAAGTACTGAGTTAAGTCCAAAACACTGATGACCAACGGACCGCTCCCAGCTTCCCTCTGACATTTAGAAGATGATTCAACTACATTTCAAAAAATACTCATGGAAAAGCCCAGCAGTTCGCCAAAATCCTAACAAAGTTAGCATACAACCTAGCGATTCTGTTCTCTGACGTCCACCCAGAAGTGGAGCCAGATGTCTGCACAAAAATCTGTCCCCAAATGTTCAGAGCAACATTATTCATAACTGAGGGAAATGCAACTCAAATGTCCACCAACTGATGAACAGACAAACCACGTGGTAGAACCCTACGCTAGAATATTCTTCGGTCATGAAGATTATGCTACAATATGGATGAACCCTAAAATATGTTAGGTTACAGCCAATCACAAACTCAATTAACATCTTACACAATTTTACTTATTTCGAGAGAGCGTGTGTATGTGTCCAAGTGGGAGAGGGACAGAGAGAGGGAGAGAGAATCCCAAGCGGGCTCCCCACGGTCAGAGCACAGCCTCATTTGGGGCTCGAACTCATGAACCTCGAGATCACGCTCTGAGCTGTGACCAAGGGTCAGACGCTTAACCGGAGGAGCCACCCAGGTGCCCCTACAAATTTCTGTTCTTATTAGCATACTATATTTTTCAAATATTTGAGTAAAATATCAAGATTCTTATACAGTTAGGGGCGCCTGGGTGGCTCACTCGGTCAAGCGTACTACTTTGGTTCACGTCATGATCTCGTGGACAGTGAGTTCAAGCCCCACTTCAGATCCTCTGTCTCCGTCGCTTTCTGCCCCTCCCCCACTCATGTGTGCGTATGATCCCTCTCTTGCAAAAATAAACTTTTAAAAACTTTTTTAAAGATTCTTACACACTTACCTTGTGAAACAATTTTCCATACTTGGTTTTAAACAAAAATACCTCAGTAAGAATCTTACTTTAGTTAAACGTAGGAGTATCGCTTTAGTTCCAATGGAACCTTTTAAAAATATAAGCAAAAATCTTCCTCAAATTTCCATCTTTATGTTTTTCAGATTACGAAATTCTGTGGCTTTTATTATTTTTCTGAAGAAAAATTAGAGGCAGAAAAAGTACATATCCAGAAAGTAAGTAATACAAGGAACACAAAAAGTAAATAATAAAATCAAATCCTAAAACCGCATCTACTAACCACTGACAACTCTTACAGAACTGGCCATCATGTTTAGTTTGGCATACGGTCTTCAACTCTCGGTGCCTGTTTGATTTGCTCTTCTAGAAACTTTATCGGCTCCTAGATATATAAGGAATAATCTCATGTTGTTCTAATAAGTTTCAAGGTTAACCTGCAAGTCAATTTGCAGATACAAACAAATTACATTAAGACGCTAATAATGAAGTCCGGGGGCACCTGGCTGGCTCAGTCACTAGAGCATGTGACTCTTGATCTTAGGATTGTAAATTTGAGCCCCATGTTGGGTGTAGAAATTACTTAGAAAAATAAAACTAGGGGCGCCTGGGTGGCTCAGTCGGTTAAGCGTCCGACTTCAGGTCAGATCGTGATCTTATGGTTTACATGTTCAAGCCCCGTGTCGAAGTCTGTGCTGACAGCTCACAGCCTGCAGCCTGCTTTGGATTCTGTGTCTCCCTCTCTCTCTGCCCCTCCTCCGCTCACACTCTATTTTTCTCTCTCTCAAAAATAAATATTTAAAAAATTTTTAATAAATAAAAATAAACAATCTTAAAAAAGTATAAACCAACAAAGCACAAAATGAAGACACAGGAGACAAAAATGTATACCAGTGTGCCTGGTGATTATTAATTTTTTGGCTTACTTTTCATTCCCAGTGTTGACAAGAGGAACTGGTTTTATTTTATTATTATTTTTTTAAAGTTTCTTTATTTTTGAGAGAGAGAAAGAGATACAGAGTGTGAGCAGGGGAGGGTAGAGAGAGAAGGAGACACAGAACTGGAAGCAGGCTCCAGGCTCTGAGCTGTCAGCAGGAACCCAATGTGGGGCTCGAACTCACCAACTGTGAGATCATGACCTGAGCCGAAGTCAGACGCTCAACCTACTGAGCCACCCAGGCGCCCCAAGGAACTGGATTCAGAAGGGGTCATGGCCCCCTGGTAAGACCCAGGAAAGTTTACAATAGGTGGCTTAGTATCCAAACTTCGTAGAAGGCAGTAAAAAGGCGACTTCATCATGTAGAATTAACCACGTGGCCCATAACGATTTTTTGGTGTTCTGTCTACTTCCTTCAGTGTCAGCAAGGAGTAACCCCTGCAACCTGACAACATGTCACTTGAAAACAGTAAGAGACACTGCCACTTCTCCAGGGGGCCTCGGCTGCAAGGACAAAGACCAACCCCACGTGGGTGGCTTACCTTTACGGTGACTTCATGTGTAGACCTCAGGACCAGTGAGCTCCTAGATTCCGATCAGATACACCGCCAGCTGTCTGCCACGACCTGCCTGGTGAGAAACGAGATTTGAAGAAAGAACTTAAAATTCTTTGGGAATGATTCACCTCTGGCCTCTCCCATTTCTTCTTTGTTTTCTTTTTCAACATTGTTCCCCTTTTAAATCTCAGCTCAAGGGACACACATTTTATGATGTCATAATCTCCGACTTCCACTTTAACAAAGACCATGCAGTTTTACTTGCAAAGCGAAAAAGGAGAAATGGCTGGTGGATACTGTACGGGCAGGAATCTTGGAAGGAAAGAGTTTAGTTCAGACAATGTACTGCTCTCCTTTAATGATAATCAATGGTTATTTGAGATACCGTTGTTTGGGGACCTGTGTCCTATGCAATCAAGACACCACACTGTCTCTAAGAGAAGAAAACACAACTGAAAGAAACTTTATAAACATTGCTCACGCTGCCATTTACAACGGTCTTGCATGCAGTCCGTGTGGGTATATATACCCTCCTGTATCCAGGAGCACCAGCACGCAGCAACAACACTACAAGGCGCCTGGGGGGCTCAGGTGGTTAAGCACCCGACTTTGGCTCAGGTTAAGATCTCGCAGTTTGTGAGTTTGAGCCCCGCATTGGGTTCTGTGCTGACAGTGCAGAGCCTGGAGCCTGCTTTGGAGTCTCTGTCTTCCTCTTTCTTTGTCCCTTCCCGCTCTCTCTCTCTCTCTCTCTCAAGAATAAACATTAAAAAAATTTTTTTATTAAAGAATCTTTCTTCCCCTTTGGTTTTCCTAAAGTAAAGCAAAAAAAAAGTCATGGACTCAGTGGATCTCAAGGTATACGTTACTGTCTCCGCACACCGCAATTTCACATGAATGCCGCCATTTGCGTTTCTCAAGAAGCCAGGTTATAGCTCTTAAGGGAACTTTTGTACCAAAATCTTGTTTTTACTGGGGCACCTTGTCGATTTTCTGCCTCTCGGGCCGGAGCAGCCGGGGCGGGACACGACAGCTGCTTCCCACAGCACCTGGGAGGCTCAGTCGGTTAAGTGTCCAACTTCGGCTCAGGTCATGATCTCATAGCACGTGGGTTGGAACCCCGCATCGGGCTCTGTGCTGACAGCTCCTAGCCTGGAGCCTGCTTCAGATTCTGTGTCTCCCTCTCTCTCTGACCCTCCCTTGCTCACGCTGTCTCTCTCTCTCAAAAATAAATAAAACATTAAAAAAATTCAAAATCTTGTTTTTACTTTTTAGTCAATATAAATACTATGCAGTCAACCAGAACGTGATGGACAATATTTACCTTCTTCCTCATAACATGTCTTTGGTTGTGAATGAATTCAGCCTCCTACATTGAAATGACCTACTATCGTCCATAAGCTCAAAATCTAAGGAAATTAACTGCCCACTATTTTCTCTAAATTCTTGTTCACTCACCTAAAGTGATAATAACACGGTGCCAGGATTAATATAACTCACTTCCACAAGTGAAGCTATGAGTAATGGTGTTTTTTACTAGTGAACTCAGATCCTCGTAAAATGTTTTAAGGAAATTCAAGTAAATTCGTCCCACTGAGTCATGCTTATAGCTACGCTGTTCAAAGAAAGGAAGTTAAAAGGATTTTATATGTAGGTTCATACGCCCTTAAGTTTCATTACAGGATGTTTAAAAAAAATCATAAGGATACAGAAGATAAAAGTAATAATGAGGGCAAGTTTTAAAAATCTACCACAGGGGGAGCCTGGGGGGCTCAGTCCCCCGAACATCCAACTCTTGATTTCGGCTCAGGTCATGACCTCATGGCTGGAAGATCACACAGTGTCAGACTGTGCTCAGTGTGGACCCTACTTAAGGTTCTCTCTCTCCCTTTCCCTCCGTCCCTCCCCTGCTCACTCTCTCCCTCTCTCACAAGAAACAAAACAAAAACCTACCACTGAAGAAAGATGAGATTCAAATAAAATCCACTTACAACTCTTTGAATAGAAATTGTTCACCAGAGTGAAGGAGGCATAGAGGAATATTGATTTTGCTTATAAGATAAAAATACGTTTCATTCTGAAAAAACTTCTGTGGTAGAGAGAAAATAGGACCACACTCCTTAGAGTACCTGAAGCAGAAACCAAATTACTAGTTTCTGGATTGAGTTGTAAATTACCACGGGGGGGGGGGGGGTAACAGCCTTATGATGAAATTGCTAAATACCACAAAGTGTCAAAATATGAGCAGATGTCACCACAATAAGCCCCAAACTGCTCGAAAATTAAAACGCTAAATCCATAATAATTCAATAAGTAATTAATATATAAACAGCTCTTATTACAAGCTGTTCAGAAAAACCTTTAGAATCAAATTCTTATTCTTTGGTCCAAAACAGATGGTAACTCACAAATTAGTGTCTTGGAATTGAAGATTATCCTCTATATATGTTGGTAGAAGCAGGAAGTGTAATTAACATCATCTGTGTGTTACAAACACGCAAAAAAGGGAAAATATGACGGGCTAATAACACTCTTCTGCTTATGCAACATGTCAAAATTAATTAGTATATTGACAGAAACAGTAAATTAAGATGATAGATCCGATCTTCTAATACCTAATTGTAACTGATTTCCCCGCCATTGGTGCCCAAACAGAACCATAACCGGTAAGGAGTTTGGGCAAAAAGGTTCACGTACTACAAAGTCTGTGTGTGAAATGCCAATGATTTTAACAAATGCGGCACATCCTTTACTCTCCAAGGTAACAACAAACACAAAAAGGACCACACAATCTTCTGGTTGCTCCTCTGCTCTCCGCAAGGCATAGGGTACACACGCCCTGGCAGTCCGTCCACATAGGAGGGAGAAAGCCTCAGGATGGTCACAATGTTGCGTAAACTTCCACTCTGTCATGTAGCTGTCATGTTGCAAAACATTCCCAGGGTTCTAAATGGAAACCTTGTACTCACTGAGCAGTCCCTCTCTCCTCTGGCTCTGGCAACAACATCCATCCACCTCCTGTCTCTCTGGATTTGCCTATTCCGAGCATTTCACCTAACTGGAAGAAACGATACCCTTTGTGGGTGGCAGATTTCACTCAGCACGATGCTTTCAAGGATCAGCGTGATGTAGCCTGTACTAGGACTTCATGCCTTTTGGTGGCCGAGTATAAGTCTACTGCACGGATGAACTTGGTTTTGTTCATCCGTCCATCAGCCGAAGGGCACCCTGGCTTCTGTGATTGGTGCCGCTCTGCGCACTGGTGTGCAAGTGTTTTTTCCATCCCCTGGGACGTATGCCTGGGAGGGGAATTGCCCTCCATCATTTTGCCTTTTTCCTCCTTTGCTGGAGCTTCGTCCTCTCCAGGACTGACACAGGTGGAGCTAAGCAAGCAGGGGCCCCGGGAAGGGGAGCGGACGCTCCAGGCGGGGGCAGGCAGGGTGGTCTGCACAGGGAGCCAGGCCCTGGGCCCGGCCAGCACGCCGATGGCTCTGCGTGACCCAAGATTCCTTTACTCGGAGCAAAAGCAAATGATTCTCCTGTTCAGAAACTTCGCAAAGTGTCAGGCGGACGGAGGAACTGGCTTTGTTTCATCTTATGCCGCCCCTCCCCCACCCCCCAGGTTTAGCCCCGGAAGTTCCCATTTTGGGGCACATCTATGGGGGCTGCCTGCCCAGGGTGCCTTCTCCGAGTCCACACCAGGAGTTCTACGGATCCAGGTATGGCGTTCCGAATAAAAGCACGAGATTATTATGGCGTGTAGTGGGTCAGCCAGGGCCGACTGCGCCTTCCGGCCCAGGGTCTATCAGGCACTGTCTGGAGACGTTCTTGGCGGCCACAAACCGAGGAGGGGGTCCAATGACAACTACTAAGGAGGGACCAGTGCCACGGCAGCTGCACATCCGACAACTCACAGGACAGCCTCCCGGCAGGAAAGACGGACCCTCTCCCAAATGTCAACAACCCAGGTGGAGAAACTTTAACAGAACAGATTTTAGATTCACCAACTTTGTAACTTCTAATTTTTACTGTGAAATACTAGGAGGTGACTAACACTTGCAGACAGGTCTCTGATTCAGAAAGAAACATCTAGGGGATGCTTCCATACATCGTCATAATGCTTCCTTCGCGGCCCCCCAAATTTATAAAACAGCAAACAGCTCACATGGAGCATGAAGGCAAAGGGTCCAAGCAAACGTTCTTACTGATCATAAATTAAATGCTTAACTGTATAAATATTAATTCTACGTCTTGGTAGAATACAATGCAATTTGCATAAATTTTTTTTCTTATTTTCTTTTAATTTATTTTAAGACACAGAAGAAGTGGGGGAAGGGGAGAGACAGAGAGGGAGAAGAGAATCCCAAGCAGGCTCTGCTTTGTCAGGGCGAAGCCTGATGTGGGGCCTGAACTCAAAAACTGTGAGATCATGACCTGAGCCAAAGTGGAATGTTCAATCAACTAAGCCACCAAGGTGCCCCGTCAATGAAGGTTGTTTTTAAAAAGGCAATTTTTGATGCCTTTATTTTTCTTTTAAGTGACAGAGACAGAGAGTGCCAATGGGGAGGGGAGACACGGAATCTGAAGCAGCTCCAGGCTCTGAGCTGTCAGTACAGAGCCCCACACGGGGCTTGAACCCATGCACTGAGACATCATGACCTGAGCTGAGGCCGGACGCTCAGCCGACTGAGCCATCCAGGCGCCCGGAGTGTTTTTAACTTTAACTGGCATGGCGAGGCCAGCACGAAGCAGGAGCAGGAGATCCAGCCCCGGTCAAACCCTCAGAGAACAGCAGCCCGGGGTGACCTCCTTGCTGCAGCATCAGAGGGGCCCCGGCCAGGACAAGCCAGCTAAGTCACACTGCCATTCCTGAGCCTGAGGGCAAGGGGGACAGACCCCTGACCGGGGAGGACGTGTCCGTCATCATCCGCAGAGCAGGGACGGTGCTGGGCAGAGCTGCACCGGGAAGCGCAGAACCAAATGAGCTGGAAGCCCAGGTCAGAATGAGGTTTTCCAGGTTGTCGGCGCACGTCTGGTTTGTGTCACCTGAAAAACGGTCCCACCGTCCAATCGGGTTGGACATGCCGGGTCTGAAGTCTTTACAAAACAGTAACAGTGGTTAACGTGACATCGTACCTGTTGTCTGCCCAGCTCTGTTCCACGCGCCGTGAACTCATTTAATCCTTTATTAAATAACGGAAGAAGCCCGCCTACCGGAATCTCCCACCGTGATCTCGGGGCTCTACCCCAGGCCCCGCCCACAACCGTATCACACCAGGGGACCCCACACAAGAAATACCATTCTGGGGTCACGGTTCCCTCATGCCTCAGCCCCGTAGGCAACGGGGAGAAGCCCCTTGATCCTGGAGCTTCGCTTCCAGCGGCTCCTCCCCCCCATGTGGGCACCCCCTGGGCATGACACCCCACGGCCCACACCTGCCCAAACCCTCTCCGCGCGGCTCACCGGCAACATGTTCAGATTCAGAGCACAGTTAGCTGATGGACTCTGAACACACCAGTCACTAGACACTCCAACAAATCCAGGCCGCCCTGGGTTTTCCCCAACAGAAATACGAAAACACACTTTTTAGACTCTGGACATGTGAAATCTAAAGATGACGGGACTTGACTCAAACGAAGGCCAAGTGTGCCCAGATGGTAATGACCGATAAAAATAAATGTTACTTTTAATACTGTAATAGTATCAAGAAATAGGGCAGTTCTAGATAAGCCGTATCCACCGGGAATTAATCAGGCCACCATCCCCATTTCTCTTTTTACTCGCTGAAGTAGGGAAATGGGTACCGAAAAGCCAAGAGTCACAGCACAAGCATTATTTCCTATCTCATTAAAAATATTTTTATTTATTCTTGACACAGAGAAACAGAGCATGAGCGGGGGAGGGTCAGAGAGAGGGAGACACAGAATCCAAAGCAGGCTCCAGGCTCTGAGTTGTCAGCACAGAGCCCGACACGGGGCTCAAACTCATGAACAATGAGATCATGACCTGAGCAGAATTCGGACACTTAACCGACTGGGCCACCCAGGCGCTCCTCATTTTTTTTTTACAGCTCCCTTTTTTTAAACCCTTAATTCAGGTGGATTAATTTTTCCCACTTTAAGTAAATGTGTGCCTTTCTGTTTATACATAAGCCCAAAGCAAGTCCCCAAAGGGACGCCTTCCCTTTTAAAGTTATGCTTATGACCTACAAAAACTTTATTGTATTCTTAGTGATAAAGGCTGGTAATTTCAGACACAAATTCCAAGGGCCTAACCTCTGATGTTCTTCCAAAAATCAACTTATACGTAATAAACACGTAAATTAAAAAAACAAGAACCATCTTAAAAGGTTTTTCTTTAATTTTTCTTAATGTTTGTTTATTTTTGAAGAAGAGAGAGACAGTGTGTGAGCAGGGGAGGGGCAGAGAGACAGGGAGACACAGAATCTGAAGCAGGCTCTAGGCTCCAAGCTGTCAGCACAGAGCCCGACGCGGGACTCGAACTCATGAACCATGAGATCATGAGCTGAGCAGAAGTCGTACACTTAACCGACAGAGCCACCCAGGTGCCCCAAAAGGTTTGTGTTTTAAAAATAGTCTGCAGGGGCACCTGGGTGGCTCCGTCGGTTAAGCCACTGACCTTGGCTCAGGTCATGATCTCTCAGTCCGTGGGCCTGACCCCCATGCTGGGTGTGCAGAGCCCGCTTTGGATTCTCTGTCCCCCTCTCCCTCTGCCCCTCCCCTGCTTGCACACCTTTACACTCTCTCAAAATAAATAAACTTAATAAAATGAAATGAAATAAATGAAATGAAAGTGAAAACAGTCTGCACAGTTAATGGACAGCATTTGTTGTCCAATGCCTATAGTAAACATTTAGTCTGAACGTTTTTGGAGTTCACACATCTCGTTGCCTGCAGGCAGGGACCCTGGCTGTCCACCACTCTTCCTGCGACGAGCATTCACCACTCAATGGGTCATTACGGCGCAGATGTGAGAAGTCTGGTGAAATTTCTGACCCATATTTGAGATGGGAAATACGGTGACGGTAAAAGTGTGCCCCAAAAGCCACTTGCGACAGATCCCGTCGCAAGAGTAGTAACGTCTGAACACTGTGCACACGGACCAGGGACGTGTCCGGGGCTTTCTGCACAAGGTCCAAGCAGACAGCACAGAGTTACAAACATGCAAAATTAATGACCAGTGATTTTCACGTTGCCCTGTTTGTCATAAAACACCAGTTCTTAGATGTGACAACAATGTGTTACATGGAGCAAAGCTTCCAAGATTGAGTAAGTTTGGGGAAATTGTAGGTTAAAAACAGGTAAAACAGATCCAGAACAGCTAAACAAACACCAAGAAGGATAATCTCCAGAGAAAACCCTAACAAGACACCATTTCCATAAAAAGCTCTTAAAAACCACCAGAGGAAAAAACACACAAGTTACAACCAGAGGGAAAGATACCAAAACTCAGAGACTTCTTGTCAAATAGGCTGGGAGCCAGAAAACAATGGAATGAAACCTTCAGAGAGCTGAAACAATGTGTCAACCGAAAATTCTACTCAGACAAAACGGCTCTTAAGTAGGAAGACAAAGAAGACTCTTTCAGACAAACAAATGCAGAGAGAATTCCCTGCCAATATGCCTGTCCTGTAAGAAAAACTAATGGACACGCTTTAAGGGGAAGGATAAAGAGGTCAGATAGACATCTGGATTTGTGCAAAGGCACGACGAGAGGCAGAAAGGCTAAATATAAAAGTATTTTCTTCTGGGGCAGCTGGGTGGCTCAGTCGGTTGAGCATCTGACTCTTGATTTCGATTCAGGTCATGATCTCTGGGTTCCTGAGTTCGAGCCCTGCCCACATGGTCAGCGTGGGCGTGTTTGGGATTCTCTCTCTCAAAATAAATACAACTTAAGTGAAAAAAAAAAAAAAAACCTCACATATTTTCTTCTCATTTTAAAATGTCTAGGGGTGTGTGGGTGGCTCCGTCGGTTAAGCATCCAACTTTAGCTCAGGGCATGATCTCATTGTTTGTGGGATCAAGCGCCGCATCGGTCTCTGTGTTCCTCTCTCTCTCTCTGCTCCTCTGCTCGTGCTCTCTCTCAAGCGTTAAAAAAAAGAAACTATAAAATTTCGTTTACATGTAATTGCTTAATGCAAAATTAATAACTGTATTATGGGGGTTTTTTATGTTTTTATTTATTATTGAGAGAGAAAGAGACAGAGCACAAGTGGGAGAGGGACAGACACGGAGAGGGAGACACAGAATCCGAAGACAGGCTCCAGGCTCTGAGCTAGCTGTCAGCATAGAGCCTGATGCCAGACCCGAACCCATGAACCGCGAGATCATGACCTGAGGGATGTCAGATGCTTAACCAACTGAGCCACCCAGGCGCCCCAACTCGTTACTGCATTAAAACAGCCCACTAATCTCGTCAGGTGACTAGTCAGCACGCAGAGAGAAGTGCTTTATTCCAGAAGTAAAGCGGGTCTGGGCTTGTTATGGAGAACCAGCACACTGACGGGGAAGGAGCCGCAGTGTGCCGTGGACGGAGCCTGCATCTCCGGTCCCTGGGGGCCATTCACACAGCTGCCACCAGGGATCCTTGGGACCGTTGTGCAAATGTCACATCACGCTGACACGCGGATTTCAGGACCCAAGTGCACAAAGTTTGATTCAAACTTCCCACTTCTTTCATGGCTCACAGCCATGGGAAAGGAAACAACAATCTACCCAGTTTGGAAATGCCATCTTTATTCTGCCTTTAAAAACGATTCTATTTAGGGGTCAGTTGAGGATCGATCCAACTTTGGCTCAGGTCATGATCCCACGGTTCATGAGTTCTAGCCCTGCTTCGGGCTCTGTGCTGACAGCTCAGAGCCTGGAGTCTGCTTCAGATTCCGTGTCTCCCTCTCTCTCTGCCCTTCCCCACCTCGTGCTCTCTCACTCTCAAAAATAAACATTTAAAAAATAGTAAAAAATAAAGTATCACATTTTAATAGGCTTCTGTTTTTAGGGTAGTTTTAGGTTCCCAGCCAAACTGAGCAGGGTAAGGGAGTTGTCAGATGCCCGATGCCCCCACTCAAGAGCAGCCTACCCGGCTCCCAACACCCCCACGGGAGCGCACATGGGATTTGCTCCCGTGGATGAACCTGGTCGGACACACTCTCATCCAGAGCGCACAGTTCACGCCAGGCCTCCCTCCTGCCAGGGTGCGTCCCGTGGACTGAAGCGCACGTACCATGACACTTGCCCACCCTTACGGCGTCCCTACCAGTCCTCCCTGCTCCGACTCCATATCCTCCTCCTCCAACCCCTGGCAACCACTGGTCTGTGCTGTTTCTGGAATGTTCCCTCTTCCAGAACGTCACAGAATTGGAGTCCTACAGTACGCAGCCTTCCTGATGCGCTTCTTTCACGCCGTCCTATGTGTTTAAGGTTCTCCCTGTCTTTTCATGGCCGGACAGCTCATTTCTTTTCAGCACCGAAGACCATTCCGTGGTCTGGATGGACCACGGTGTATGGACCCATCCACCTGCTCAAGGGCATCTCGTCTTGGTCGCGTCCGGATTGTGGCAATGATGAATAAAGCTGCTGTGCACATCGCACGCGGGCTTCTGTACGGAAGTTTTCACCTCCACTGGGAACCTTCTATGTTCTTAAAACGCCTTTAAAATTATAGAAGTAGTTTATGTTCATGGGAGAGATTTGATTCAATGGCAGGCAATTTCTCCCAAGGGCCATCTCCCCGAGGGGCAATGCGCAGACATAGTACTGGCTGTCACAATGTACAAATGGAGGGTGAGGGGTGCTCCTAGCATTTCATGGGGAGAGGCCAGAGATACTGCTCAACACCCGAAAGACCTCTCCTCCACCAGAAACGATTTTCCTGTTGGAAACACCAGCAGAGCCGAGGTGGAGCAATCTTGACACAAAGGTAAGAGACCAAAAGTCTTCTAAGTCACTCGAGTTCCCGGCTTTCAGTGTACAGTACGCTTCTTCTGTGTGTTCTGATATTTTTTAAATGTTGCATGTGTTTATTCTGAGAGAGAAGGGGAGGGAGGGGGGAGGGAGGGAGAGAGAGAGAGAGAGAGGGAGGGAGTACCAGGCAGGCTCCGCACTGTCAGCACAGGGCCTGATGTGAGGCTTGAACTCATGAACTCTGGAATAGAAACCTGGACAGAAATCAAAGAGTTGAACGCTCAACCAACTGAGCCACCCAGGTACCCACTATGTGTTCTGATGTTTAGACAAATATAGTTTTCAAAGTATAATCTTTTAATTTAGTAATGAAGGCACTAACGAAACAGCGGTTTCCAACATTAACATCCTTTTTTTAATGTTTATGTATTTATTTTCAGAGGGAGGGTGAGAGAGAGAAAGGGAGAGGCAGAGAGAGAGAGAGAGAGAGAGAGAGAGAGAGAGAGATGAAGAGAGAAAATCCAAGTGAGCTTCATACTATCAGCACAGACCCTGACATGGTCTCAAACTCACGAACCCTGAGATCACGTCCTGAGCAGAAATCAAGAGTCGGACGCTTAACCGACTGAGCCCCCCCCCCGGCGCCCCCAAGATGAAAATCCTCGGCCAGCAAGGCCGACTAAGACCTCACCTGGACGCAGTCACTCCCGCCACCGCGTACGCAGCCAAGCGCGTCTTCCACGAAGTCCCTGTACGCCCATTCCATCACACAGCAACCCTCCTGATCATTCCCATTTTATAGGCAAAAAAGCTGAGTTCTGGACAGTTTAAACAGGCTAGACTAGTTTTAAGTTTCACAGCTTAAAAGTGGTAAGGTTTGAACCCCAAATTCTGGCTTTCAGCACTCTTATTTAATATCACAGCAGTTCATCACTTACAATAATGTGAATGCAAGGGAGGCAGGAACTTACTCTGCACCATGAAAATAAATAGGAATTTGCAACTGATCACACAATGTACTGAAGGGAAGTCTTCCGAACACACCAAATAACCCCCGTGCATCCACTCCGAGTTGGTCTGATACAGATTTTGTTGTTTACACTGCACGTAGAAGGAACTGTGCTCAATGTATTTTTGGATCTTCTAGGAGCTGTTTTGTTTCCAGCCGACTCCCATCACACTTTCCCACGTCAGTCTCTTCCGGGTGACCGGGACACGGTCGCTGGATCAAGAGGCAGCTGCCCGCGGGCCCTGAACTTTGCCCTGTGCAGCTCAGTATGCAAAGTCCAGGGCGACTGCAGTCTTAGATCAACACTGACTACCTTATTTATAGAGGCTATTTATTTATTTTAATGTTTATTTATTTTTGAGAGAGAGAGGGAGCAAGCAGGAGAGTGGCAGACACAGAGGGAGACACTGAATCTGAAACAGGCTCCAGGCTCTGAGCTGTCAACACAGAGGCTGATGTGGGGCTCGAACTCACGGACCACGAGATCATGACCTGAGCCAAAGTTGGATGCTTAACCGACTGAGCCCTCCAGGTGCCCCTAGATCATTCATTTAGAGATGAAGGTCCTTCCTTTCACCAAGAAAGCAGCAGAGTGCGTGGCCAGGTGAGTAGATGAGGGTGTGGAAAACGAACTTCTTTCCGACGCATGGAATTTCATTCTTTAGCAGTAAAAGCCATGTGATTTCTACATACCCTAATTCCTGATCAAATTCTTAATCTGTCGGTCAGTCTGTCTTTAAGAGGTAATGTTCCCCTAATTCCACCACTGGTAGTGGATTCTGGCAAGGTCATGGGCAGCAATAATTATTAGTATAGATGATCGTAAAAGCAAGTGAAATACGTACAATGCGGGACGCCTGGGGGGCTCAGTCGGTTAAGCATCCGACTTTGGCCCAAGTCATGATCTCATGGTTCATGAGTTCAAGCCCCACATTGGGCTCTGTGCTGACGGTGTAGAGCCCACTTGGGATTCTCTTTCTCTCCCTCTCTCTCTGCCAAAAATAAAATAAACTCATATATATGCACAAGGCACCTTAGAAGTATATATTCTTCCATCAGGCCCAATTTCATCTCTCCAGCTACTCAATACTAGCATTTTCCCATTCGTAAGATGAACACTGCCTCCTCTGTCGGAACTGCAACCCCTCCATCTATTTTCGGACATTTCCTTCCCGACTCTCTGACGCCGCTCACTTAAGTGCACTGCAGGCGTGGGTGCCACTCGGTCAGCCCAGGAAGACTAGGACCCGTAAGGACACACAGTGAGGCTGTCCTGGACACGAGGACACCCTTCTCCTCGATGTAATGCGCCGAGTCACTTAACAGTCCCATGTGTGACGCCTGCACATGACCACTGGTAGTCCACAATCACTGGGAGAAGCACACTCGGGTGGCGAGCCTGAAGCTGACCAAGAACCGCACCATCTAAGGACACCTGCTCTCCCCAGGACGCCGCACTCGGACCTAAGTCAGGCGGCAGTGCTGACCTCCGTAGGGGAACGACACAGGGCACTGAGAACGGACCTCCGGGCCAGACGAGGGCAGGCATTCCATCTGTCAATTAGTCGTGTGTGTTCCGGGGCGCCCGGCTGGCTCCGTTGGTAGAGCGCCTAAATCTTGATCTTGCGGTCATGAGTTCGAGCCCCATACTGGGCAGAGAGATTTAAAAAAAGGGGCACCTGGGTGGCTCGGTCAGTTAAGCATCTGACTTTGGCTCAGGTCACGATCTCACTGCTTGTGAGTTCGATCCCCATGTCAGCCTCTGTGCTAACAGCTGAGGGCCTGGAGCCTGCTTCCATTCTCTGTCTCCCCTCTCTCTGCTCCTCCTCAGCTCATGCGCACACGCGTGCTTTCTCTCTCTCTCCCTCCCTCTAAAAAAGACAAAGATAAAACATTTTTTTAAACAAATAAAAATAGATTAAAAACAAAGATGACTCGTGTCTTCCTACAGTGTGAAAGGGTGACTGAGGGGAGCTGGGCTGGCTCCGTCAGTAGAGCACACAACTCCTGATCATGGTGGTCGTGGGTTGGAGCCCCACATGGAATGTAGAGATTACTTAAAAATAAGACCTTAAAAAATATATAAAATAAATGAAAGGGTGACTAGGGGCCCCTGGGTGACTCATCGGTTGAGCATCTGACTTCTGCTCAGGTCACGCATGATGTCACAGTTCATGAGTTTGAGCCCCCCGTTGGGCTCGCTGATGTCACCCTGTCAGCACAGAGCTCACTTCGGATCCTCTGCGTTTGTGTGCCCCTTCCCTGCTTGCGCCTCTCAAAAATAAATAAAGATTATGACCAAACAAACAAAAAGCCGACTGAATCTTGAGACAGAAAAAATAACAAATGATTTCAAAACTTGTAAACTTTCCGTGAGTCAAACAGCTCAGGTGACGGGCGATCAGAACCCCCAGGTTCTCGAGGGCTTCTGATGGTCCCACTCATGGTCTCAGCTGGGGCATGGATGTCACATGGAACAGAGGCATCTCATCCCGCCCGACCAGAACACAGAGGCCAAAGGGGCCACACGCTCTGCCAAGGGAAACACAGCATTTCTGTGAGGCGTCAGGATGCATGAGTTCGGTGTACAGCGTGGTGATGTCCCCACACTGTCACCGCTCCCCAGGGTTTCCAAGACTTTGCAAACCAGGAAGGGGAGAACCAGGCCACTTGGCCCTAAACCCCAAGCCTCCTTCCCCCACGATGTCTGTCTCCAGGGGCGGTTTTAAGGGATTCTTTTTTTTTAAATGTTTATTTACTTTTGAGAGAGGGAGAGAGAAAGTGCAAGTTGGGGAGGGGCAGAGAGAGAGGGAGACACAGAATCAGAAGCAGGCTCCAGGCTCTGAGCTGTCAGCACAGAGCCCGATGCAGGGCTCGAACTCACAAACGGCGAGAGCATGACCTGAGCTCAAGTTGGAAGCCTAGCCGACAGAGCCACCCAGGCGCCCCTAAGCGATCCTCAAACATAAAAAGTACAGAAGTCAGCCGATCTTCTATCAGTCTGCATTTCCCTTGAAGGTCAAAGTTTCCCTGAATCGTGCTTGCCCACCTCACTCGCACCAACTTAGATACTTAGAGCCAGTCTACCTGGGCTTCTCCTTCTCCGGATTCCACTGTGGCCTTTGCCAGCAGTCACACTCCGCGCTGGGGACGGGCAGCGGTCCCCTCACCCGGCGGTCGGGCAGAGCCGCAGAGAGGCATCGTGGCCCTGGGGGGAGGCCGGTGCACGACGTCACCTCCGGGCCACGGTGAGCACGGCGCCATGGTCACGCGCCCACTCCCCCACACACATACACAGCCGGGCACGCGAGCGCACAGGGAACAGAGTTCCAGTGACAATCACAGAGCAGAAGGGCTCTACACCCTGGCCACGGGGGGCTGCTCTGTTCCTTTTGTTCTACTAATCATTTCCGCAGGCTTTCAAAGAAAAAAATATATATAGGAACCTAAAAAAACTAATGAAGACAAGACAAACCTTTATGTGTATTTTTCCACAGTTAAAACATATTTTAAATACAAAAATAAAAAGATAAGATGGACCTACAAACACATACACTGTTCCCTGCTCCAAAGAAATACATTTCGAGAAGTTTCTTTTTTTTTAATGTTTTATTTATTTTTGAGACAGAGACAGAGCATGAGTGGGGGAGGGGCAGAGAGAGGAGGAGACACAGAATCTGAGACAGGCTCCAGGCTCCGAGCTGTTAGCATAGAGCAGGGCTCGAACCCACGAGCCGTGAGATCATGACCTGAGCCAAAGTTGGAGGCCCAACCAACTGCGCCACCCAGGCGCCCCTTTTCCAGCAGTTTCTAAACAGGGACTAAAATAGTCCTATATGTAAAAGTGTGAGTGAATCAAGTTTTCATTTTCAACTGGAACATAATCCCATTTATCTGTGGTTTTTAAATTTTTTTAATGTTTGTTTATTTTTGAGAGAGAGAGACACACACAGATCATGAGTGGGGGAGGGGCAGGGGGGGGGAGGGAGGGAGGGAGGGAGACACCAAATCCGAATCCAGCTCCAGGCTCTGAGCTGTCAGCACAGAGCGCGCTCCCACAAGGAGCGAGATCATCACCTGAGCCAAAGCTGGATGCTTAATCGACCGGGCCCCCCAAGTGCCCCATGTGTGATTTTCTTAAATGGACACTTCTTAGTTCTTAAATAACTGAATTTCAAAAGTAATCTTTATTTATTTATTTATTTATTTTGAGAGAGACCCAGAAAGCATGAATGGGGGGCTTGGGGGGGTGGGAAGGACAGAGAGACAGGGAGAATCCCAAGCAGGCTCCACATTGTCAGCACAGAGCCTAATGTAGGGCTTGAACTTACGAAACCGTGAGATTGTGACCGGAGCCAGAATCGAGAGTTTGACACTTAACTGAGTGAGCCGCACAGGTGCCCCTCAAATAACTGTTATTTTTAAATGAGCAAGTGTGTTTGAGAAGGAAGTAAGAATAGAGTCAGATAAGAAAATAAATCAGATCAGACTGAGTGTGGGTACTAAAATTCCTGAATAGCTTATTTCATATCTTCATGCTGTACTCACCAAATGATTTCGCCTGCCTACCCTCTGTCTTTCATGGATACATTTTACCAGTCCAGTGGGCAAGACTTTTCTTGGTGCAAATAGAATTTCAGACACAATTTCAGAAAGACAAAATGCCAACATTCCCTTTTTCTATAAAACCTAAATACAGGAAAAAGAGAATTTCAGTTGTTTTCCAGTTTCAGCTTTACCTTTGAGCCTGTTCAGGTTCCTCTCGGGCCCTAAGATCACGTTCGTGGAGTAGAGATAATGAAATGTGGACGGAGAGCAGCGCCTTACGCTAAGTGAAGTCAGACAGAGAAAGGCAAATACCGTAGGGTTTCACTGAATGTGGAATCTAAAGAAACAGCAGAAACAAGAACAAAGCAAAACATGGACCCAGAAATCAAGACAGCAAAGTGATGGCTGACAACAGATGGGGGTGGGAAGGGGGTGGTCAACGTGGGGACAGATGTCTTAAACGCAGAAGTATACTAACACCTGAGATACAGCTGGCTGTGTCCCTTAGAAAGTTCTGGGGGTGACATTTCTAACAATCGATCAAACTCTGAACAGAGGGCTACCCTAAAATGCTGTTCTGAAGATTTCGTTACATGAAGGAGGCCGTCCAAGGAGAAAATGTTACTGCAGATTTCCGCTGTGTGAACACAACTCTTCACAACGCACACGCCCCCGCTGTAGAGACATGCTCTTTGCAAAAAATGCTGAAAACACCCTACAGTTCCAAGTATGACATTTACATGGTTTTATTGAAATATCACAGATTAAAAATAGAAGACTGCCTTTTAGCAGGGTACATACAGACCTGGTCCAAGAAAGCGTAGGAAAAAATTAGTGCGTTTTGAGAAATCTTCCTCAATTTGGTTCCTCCATTACTCAAGAGATTTACCTTTTATTCACTGGGAAGAAACAATTCCTTAAAAGACAGGACTGAGAGGCAAATTTTGGAGCTGGGAATGGAAAAGGAAATGTATGTGAAATGGGCGAGTCTCGAAACTCGGTTGGGGCTGGGGGTGCCTGGCCAATCAGGAGTCGCCTGATCTCAGGGTTGTGAGTTCAAGCCCTACACACTGGGTGTAGAGACTACATACACATAAAATATTAAGAAAACAAAAAACCGGGTTGGGGTTTTACAGTGTGCATCTCCGTGGGGCTTCAGCAATGAGTCCCGGATGCTGACATGTGGAAAAGGGACAGAAGTGAGGTTTGGGACAGTGTGATTACTGAGGCGGGCAGCATGAAGTGCCCGCAATGACCGCTGGAAAGCCCCGTTGACTGCGTTGGCACAGTAGCCAACAGATGTAAATGTGCCTGTCTGACTTCTTACAATTCTTTTTTTTTTTTTATGTTTATGTATTTATTTTGAGAGGGAGGGAGAGACCATGCACAAGCAGGGAGAGGGGCAGAGAGAGAGCAGAGAGAATCCCGAGCAGACTATGTGCTATCAGCAAAAAGACCAACAGGGGGCTTGAGCCCACCAACTGTGAGATCGGGACCCGAGAAGAAATCAAGAATTGGACGCTCAACCAACTGAGCCACTCAGGTGCCCCTGGCTTCTTCCAGTTCACACCTGTGAGACCAGAGGTTGGCAAACTTGTTCCCAAAGGGTCAAAGAGTAAATATTTCCGGCTTCGCGGGCCATATGTGTCGGTTACAACCACCCCACTCTTCTCCTGCAGGGAGAAACAGTCACGGACACCACAGAAGTCCACGGGGGTAGCTGTGGCACTTTCACTATGTACAGTAACATCTGAATTTCATAGAATTTCCATGTATCATGACATTATTCTTATTTTGATATTTAAAAATGTAAAAACCATCCTTCGCTTGTTTGCTGCACCAAAGGAGGCCGTGGGCTAAATGTAGCCTGTGGGCATTTGCTAGCTCCTATGTTAGATAACATGAGTCACGACTGGACGCCGTTTCTATCACATCTCCCAACGATTCCCTCAAAATGAACCTTCCGGAAAACAGTACGATAGTCCCCCCAAAACACTAAATACAGAATTACCGTATGATCCACCAATTCCACGTCTAGGTATATAAGAACACTGAAGAGAAGCTGAACAGATTTTCGGACCTCACGTCCATAGAACATTATTCACAAAAGCCGAGAGACAGAAACAACCCCCATGTGCACGGATGGATGGATGAATCAACAAAACATGTGTGCGTTACGTACACACACACACACACACGTATACACAACACAGTATTACTCAGCCTTTGAAGAAGGAAATTCTAATGCAGGCTACACCGGGGGTGAACCTTGAGGACATTACGTTCAGTGAAGTACACTGGACATGAAAGAACAGAGACCGCGTGATCCCGCTCAGGTGAAACACCTACTGAGAGCAGTTAGAGACAGAGAGTGGAGGTGTGTCGCTACATAAGAAATATTACGTATATTTATACCACAGTAAAGAAAAAAATCTCAAAGAAAATGAGCCTTTCACGCAAATGTATTTCTCCCAAGACCCTGCTTATTGGTTAAAAAGAAACTGAAATCGAAATGGTGAAAGGGTTAAAATGGACATCAGCCAACTTATTCGGAAGCTAGCCATCAGGAGTACGCCACAGCTTTCTTTTCCTGAGCCAGCTCCAAAGCCTCCACCATGAAACTCAAAGGGGATCAGTCATCTCTGGATTCACAGGGGACACGTCAGACACCTCCTGGTGGAGCAGAGCCACCGTCTAGATCCAATCTCAGAATCTTGGTCCTTTCTGAAACATCCAAATGCTCGTAAAACCCACAAGTTCTTAGGCCTGCTTCTGTCCTCAGAGAATTCAGCTTTGCGGTAGCAGAATGACACCTTTTGGTTGATGAAATTCATAGATCTTTGTGGCTGGGAAATGGGATGGAAGTTCTTGTTAAATCAATATCATAAAAGCCATTCATGGGGTACCTGAGTGGCTCAGTGAGTTAAGTATCCAACTTCGGCTCAGGTCATGATCTTGCGGTTTATGGGTTCAAGCCCCACATCGTGCTCTGTGCTGACAGCTCAGAGCCTGGAGCCTGCTTCAGATTCTGTCTCCCTCTCTCTCTCTGCCCCTCCCTCGCTCATGCTCTCTGTCTCAATAATAAACATTAAAAAAAGTATCATAAAAGCCATTTAAAAAAAAATCCACACACCGTGCCGTTATACGATGCCCAGTGCTGCACTGTGGTTGCCGGCACAAACTCTTAGAAGCCTGAGAAAAATAACAGGTACTCGGATTTAATTACTCTGGGTCGAATCCTCTCCCCCCACCTCAGATGAAAGCTACAAAGTCAGAATGTAAAGGACAAAAAGGAAATTTAGGCATAATTCTTAAAGGAAGCTGTTCCCTTACTTTAAAACAAAAACGCAGTTAAGAAAAAGATGACATTAACACGTTTCTCCCAGGAAGTTTCCGGACGGCAGGTTCACCCAACTCTGATCTCCTACGAGCTTGTGCATGTCATTATGAAAATACGAGGGGTTATCAAGTGACGTGGGCACCTGAAGTTTCTGAAAGGCATCTGGGCCCCTCCTAGGGGCCGGGCAGGCGTGTGTGGCCCCCCAGCCACCAGCTCGGGACCCCACATGCATTTCTGGTCCTGGCCGTGCCCGCAGCACACTCACCCCACATGACCCGTCTACTTGGAAGGCACCAGAACACCACCGGTTCACGACGGAACCCTGCCCCCACCCTCCCACGCCAAAGTGTCCCTCTCTCCGGCAGCCTGCTGTCTCAGTGAACGCCACCGCCCTCCCACTCGGGATATGACACCAGCCCACCCCCCTCCAGTTAGGACGTCCGCTGAAGGGTCCCAAATCTGTGCTTTCCTCCTCTGCTTGACTGAGCTCTGCGGGTGCACAGCAAGTCTACCTTCTGCTGGGACTCACCTGGAGCCACACGACCGTCCCCTCCCCACCCAGCGACCAGCCACCCGCACGTGCGGCAGGCAGGCCGTGCAGGGCTTCCCGTCCAAACCTGTCACCGTCATTATTATGTCCCACAAGGATCTGAGGGCTGTTCTGTGTCCACGGCTCCGACCCCATCTCCCTGTCACATGCATGCTGGCATCACATCACGCTAGCCCCGCCTCCCGTTCAACTTTCACCTTCGGGAAGCTAACGGCCTTTGCACGTGCTGTTCCCGAACTCTCCTCTGGTTCCCCTCAGCTGCATCCCCTGGACTTCAACCCAACTGCTTCCTCTTCAAGAGGCCTTCTTACCTATAATATGGAACCCTTCCCCCCAAGTCACTTGGTCACATAACCCTAATGTCTCTCATGGCGTGTGTTATCAAATATCTTGTTTCTGCTTCCTGCCTGTCTAGGTCCAGCAGGGGGTCCACGACACTGAGCTCAAGGGGTCTCTAACTCAACATGTGTGTCCACAAAGCTCAGCTGTGTCCCTAACACAACAAGAAAACCTTAAATTAATAGCTTAGGACGTATGATAATTGAAAAAAAAATCCCTTAAATACAGGAAGATGTATTTAACACCAAAACTCCACCAAACATTGCATTTTCTGTCCTGATGACTCATGCACCATTTTTGGGACTTGGGAGGCCTTATAATAAGCGTTAATGATAACCATAAAGTAGGGTAGAAATAGAAGCCGTGTGGGATCACCTCCCTCCACATTTACACCGTTAGGAGCCAATGGCGGTACATTCCCATGTTGCCTACCTCTGAATTTAACATCGTTACGGCATCCAACTTAAAACCAAGTTAGTCCAACACACACATCATTACTCGACCTCACTCTTCACTGCAAGGTCGAACAATAAAAGATCCATGGCCCAGTTCTCAAGTGAAGGACTTGAGTCCACTACCCCCAGCGGCCGCTCTGGACTGAGCCTTCTCGCTGCCCATCAGGCACTGATATTCACACGCTTTAGGATAAACAACGAAATAAAACGTCACATGTGTATGCCTCGTTTTTTAGGTTGCTCAGCTTTTACGGACTTTTTCAATTACCATGACAATGCTCAGGTCAGATTTGGGGGTTGGGGGGACCGCAGACAGCTTCTGTCTTTTCACACAAAACTGCCCACGTTCTCACGGAGTGATAAATATCCACTTATAATGTGCGTAAATCGAAGAAGTCCTTGGAGCTGAGGCCATGAAGTTCTAACTAGCTGACAGTGGCTGCTCACTTTCCGGAGTCCTAGAAGACCCAAGGTTAAATGGCTATAACTTCATGATGTGAAATTAATGCAGTAAAATCATTATATTCCAGACCCCTGCCCCAATCCTCTCAAGCCCTTTAGATTATGAAGTATCTGAATCCCTAATATACAATATGAATAAATTAAGACTACTTTCACTAAAGCTAGTTTCTTAATATTAGAAAAGCATCCAATGTGAAATAAGCAAATTCAAGTTGAAATAAGTAAACGTCCTGGGTGCCTGGGTGGCTCAGTCAGTTAACCGTCTGACTTTGACTCAGGTCGTGATCTCACAGTTGTGGGTTCGAGCCCCATTTCAGGCTCTGTGCTGACTGCTTGGAGCCTGGAGCCTGTTTCGGATTCTCTGTCTCCCTCTCTCTCCACCCTCCCTCACTCACGCTCTGTCTCTCAAAATGCTCATCTTCAACCTAGTCCCTCAACTTCTGCTCACCTCCTCCTTCGAAGAGTGCCTTAAACCTCATTTCCTCCAAAAGATGGTGAGGTCTAGCCTTCCTGCTTCTAATAGGAACAGTTTGCTCAGTGCGTCCTCAGGGGGCTCCAAGGGCACGAAATAACCGACTTCCACGGGCTGTGATGGGCTCCTTATATTCTGATGTGTCCTCCAGATGAAAGACTTACGATCCTGAGATCCTGATACCGGTTCGCATTCACCCCAGTGCCTCTCACCTGGGGGTGAGGTTTCCCCGAGGGGACGCTGGGGGGTATCTGGCGGCATTTTTGGTTGTTAGAACTTTTGCAGGGAGCGTTACTGCCCCTGGTGGGCGGAGACCAGGAGTCTTGCTCACCATCCCATAATCCCCCACTCAGTCAATGTCAATAAAGTCCCCAGACTCAGAAACCCATTCTATCTCCTTATGTGAACATATCTGTTCTTCCCGTAGCCCATTTTCCTGTTCTAAACAAGTGTAAGCTATCCTCTGGTTCCTATGTGGTCCGCAAGACCCCTCCGCTCTGTGGGTAGCAACTCAATCTCGTTCATATTTTTCCAGCATTCAAAGCCTCTTCACATGGTTACGGGCATCACTGCGGGAAAGCCAGCTGTCCACAGAGCTTTCATCTTTCTGTCTTCCAAAGCTATGGACCTTAAAAAATAACCCTCAATCTATTTGTCTGAAACAAATTTAACCGAATATAACACCATATGCCACTCGGTTTTATTAATTAGCAGGTCCCATAATACCACTATCAACATAGAGTAATTACTACAATATCTTTACATTTAGAGCATCTCTTTCATGATAAAATTTAAAAAGAACACAGAAGGCTGACCTTTGATCTAGTCCCTCAGCCTCTGCTCGCCTCTACCTTCGAAGAGTGCATTAAACCTCATTTCCTCCAAAAGATGGTGAGGTCCTTATAGATTTAACAGACTCAGACAATTACCATATGCCACTCGGTTTTATTAATTAGCAGATCACACAATACCGCCATCAACACATCATAATCACTACAATATATTTATATTTGGAGCATCTTCTTCATCACGACGAAAACAAAACAAAACAAAACAACCCAAGGATGGTCTGAGTCACAGAGATGAGAGGGAAGGAGAGGAAAGTCAGACCCAAGTGGTCAGATCACACGAGGAGGCTCAGGATTTACAAGGCCATCTATTTAAAATGCAGAAGACTGGGGCGCCTGGGTGGCTCTGTCAGTTGAGCGGCCGACTTCGGCTCAGGTCATGATCTCGTGGTTCGAGAGATCGAGCCCCGCGTTGGGCTCCGTGCTGACAGCTCAGAGCCTGGATCCCGCTTCGGATCCTGGGTCTCCCTCTGTCTCTGCCCCTCCCCCGCTCAAGCTCTGTCTCTCAAACTGAAGGAACATTAAAAAAATTAAAAAGCAAAATGCAGAAGATCAATCGTTATTAACAGTACTTCACACCTGCTTCAAAAAGCAGTGCCTGCCGGACACCAACGAACTAGCCAATTTAGCCAAAAACGATTGGGTCAGAATGAAACAAAATTTAAAATCCAACGGCCGCTCCTTCTTCTCTCCCACCACAGCATTCCTACCGCATTTTAATGGCTCAATTACTCAAAACGGTGTCATATGGATGAAGTCCACATTGAAGCGCTTGTCATCTCTGTTTCTACTGCCGCGTGCAGTGAGGGTGTAAAAGTCGCCATAAACGTGAGGAAGTAATTCGTCACCTGCTGCCGCCGGCAGGGGCCGGGTCTAACTGCATTAATCTCCTCTTAATTTCTACGGGGCATAAACCTCCATTTAACGATACAGTTTTCCCTGAATGGAAATTCAGCGTGGCGGGTCAGGAGGGGTATTTAGAAGCAATACACAGGGTAAAAATAATTACGGTGATTTACAAAGCTCCCCAGAAAGCAAAATACTATGAAAGGCTTGGTAATAATTGGTGTTCCATTTGCATACCTCGAACAGCGCTGTGAGAAAACATGAGTCTGAATTTTCCTTACTGGGTCAGAACATGTTATTAAAACCAAATCAGAGGCTTCTTCTTAATCAGCTCACCTCACTCAACCTGTATGATTACAGACCTCTCAGTAGTTTAAACGAGATCATGCTCAGGAAAAGCATTATGTTTGCTAATTTTTACACAAACCCCAGGAGAAATCAATTTCGCTTTACAATTTTTCTAATTGGCAAAGGGACATAAAAAAGCGTGTGCATGCGCTTTTTTTAACCCAGGACTTTTATACAGCAGAAAATGGTGTTTTATGTATTTCTCTAAAACAAACAGGAATTTAAAAGAACTTCAATTTCTAACCACATGGCTGGAACTATAAACAAGTAATTCAACTATACGATCATAACATTTAAAAGTAATAAATCATTCAGTACTTTTACTGGACTCTGGTGACAGAGGTATGATGCTTAGTATTCACTTTTGATAAATATTGCCAATTTCTGAAAATTATAAAATGTAATATAAATATGATTTCATAGGCTCTCATTTTTACCACCACATCTAATGTGTCACATACCACATTTTTTTTTAAGTTTATTTACTTCCTTGGAGATAGAGAGACAGAGACAGACAGAGAGAGCAAGCAGAGAAGGGCAAAGAGAGAGGGGGACCGAGGATCTGAAGCTGTGCTGTCAGCACAGAGCCCAATGCGAGGCTCAAACTCATGAACTCCAAGATCATGACCTGAGCCAAAGTCGGATGCTCACCTGACTGAGCTACCCAGGCACCCCAAGCACATTTTTTTTTACCCACTAGAATGAAAAGTCTTGTTGCCTGCTCTGTTCACTGGTATCTAAAATAGCTCCTGATAGGGTCGCCTGGGTGACGCAGTCAGTTAAGCGTCTGACTTTGGCTCAAGTCATGATCACACGATTCGTGGGTTCGATCCCCCGCGTCAGGCTCTGTGCTGACAGCTCAGAGCCTCGAGCCTGCTTCGGATTCTGTGTCTCCCTCTCTCTCTGACCCTCCCGCGTTTACACTGTGTCTCTGTCTCTCAAAAAGAAATAAATGTTAAAAAAAAGTTCCTCATATACCTAGTAGGTGCTCAGGAGATACACACTGGTTAGTTGAATGTATTACACTGAGATGAAGTGAATGGAAATGACTGAAGAATGTTACGTGTTCATCAGGAGCTTAATGCAACATGTTGCGTGGGGGGTGTTGGGGGAAGGTCGTGAAGACAGAAGACAAAGTCCCTTCCTGTGCAAGAGGCTCGTATATAAGACACGCTCAGGCAGAAAGCGAACTCCCAACACCGTATTAGATTATCTCTGACCCAGAAACTTGTTCCTTTCATCATGCACACGCCATTCATAACATGAGTCGGATCACATTCCCATTTTGTGGACCAAGAAAGAGGTCTCCGGTCACCTGGTTAAAACTCAAAGAGTACCGGGTGGGCAAGGGACAGAACAGGCACAGCTGGGCTTCCAACGATGGGACGAGCTATCCTTTGTCGGGGTCTCAGTATAGTGTATGTGGCTCTGGTGACCTGTGGTCTAGAATTCTGCATCCAGCATGTGGCGGTGGTAGTGATGCCACCTTCACCGGAGTGCAGGCCGGAGCTGGAGCGGAGTCAGCTCGTCTGTTGTTATGTTCCCCCCCACCCCCATCCTGTGAGGACAGGACAGCGGACTGTAGTGGGCACAGGCCATCAAAGGCTGGGTTCTCCATGTGACTCAGCTCTAGCCAAAGGCTACGAGAAGTCCTATAGGAAGCGTCATGATTGCTTCTGAAAATCAAAAATGCCGGGCGCCTGGGTGGCTCAGTTGGTTAAGCCTCCGACTTCTACTCAGCTCATGATCTCACATTGGTGGGTTCGAGCCCCGCGTCAGGCTCTGTGCTGACAGCTCACAGTCCAGAGCCGGCTTCCGATTCTGCATCTCCCTCCCTGCTTATGCTCTGTCTTTGTCTCAAAAATAAATAAAACATTAAAAAATTAAAAAAAAAAAACCCACACACAGATGCCTAGGGGCCCCTGGGGGGCTCAATCGGTTGAGTGGCTGCCTCCAGCAGGTCGTGATCTCAGAGTTCGTGAGTTCAGGCCCTGAGTTGGGCTCTGTGCTGACAGTCGGAGCCTGGAAACTGCTTTGGAGTCTGCATCTCCCTCTGTCTGCACCTCCCCCACTTGTGTTTTCTCTCTCTGTCTCTCTCTCTCTCCAACATAAATAAACATTAAAAGAAATTTAAAACTCTTAGTGTCTCAAGAAACAAATATCACATGCTACTCCATTATGTCTTTTTTTCTTCCTTTCTGGATTTGGCACCAAATCTGAATCCTTTAGAGGGTGTCACGCCACCGAAACCAAGCAGGAGAAGGCGCCTTCATCAGAGGCAGTGCCCGGGCTCCATCCCGGACTCCAAACTGGTGCCGGTCTCTGTCCTCACACCCACATTCAGCGGGGGTGACACCCTTTCTGTTAGGTGTGCAATGGGAAAGCCCACGACCATCTCACGGAGGTGCGTGAGGATAAGAAAACGGCGCCGACGGAGGACCTGGACCCCTTTCCAGTGACACGGGCCTCGCCTTCCCTGGCCAGCGGGGACGTGGACAGAGGGAAGGTGAGGTGGCCACGCTTGACAACAGCCCCGCGCTGAGCCCAACAAATCATCAAGGTGACTCACTTCGAGCGTACAGAAGGCTTTTCAAAGCGCAAGGTCTGGGACTGGATCGCTGACTAACAGCCCAGCCGTCCCCTCAAGCACCACTTCCTTGGCTTGTGACTGGAGAAGTCTGGATGGAGACCTGCGCTGGCACGGTGGGCGGTGACCTTCCAGGTAAGGACCCAGCAGGCTCAAGTTCCCTTGTCCACAAAATGGGGGAGACAGACACGGCAACACCTGTGTCCTACTTCCTGGCCCGTGGCCACCGGAGCACAGAGGCGGCGATCCTACTAATGGGCTTTGTGCTGCGTCAGACACGGCACAGCTCAGACCCCAGCGTGCCCGTGCGCTGATCAGGAGTGGGTGACCCTGCACGAAACACTGCAGCCAGCACTCCGGTTCGTTACTCTCGCTATTACCGTTACATTCCCTCTCCTTTTAGGTCTGACACTCTGCCCCTTAACTTGCAGCGGTCACTTGAGGATTTAATTCAGTCCCGCCCATTGCCAGCACTGGAGAATCAACCCCTACAAATGCCGAGCATCTAGCATCGTGGTAACTGCACGTATCTCTTCGATGGAGACCAACTGGGGCGCCTGGGGGGCTCTGTCGCTTGAGTGCCCGACTTTGGGTCAGGTCATGATCTCATGATTATGGGTTCGAGCCCCACATCGGGCTCCGTGCTGACAGCTCAGAGGCTCAAGCCTGCTTTGAATTCTGTGTCTCCCTCTCCGTCTGCCCCTCCCCACTCGCACTTGGTCTCTTTCTCAAAAATAAATAAATATTGAAAAAAAAGGTTTAAGTCACTGACCTTGAGCCGCATGGTGGACAAGAAGGAAGGACAGGGCTGCTGCCCTCCCCCCCCAAGCCTGATTTCCTGAGTCCTACACACTTTCCAAAGAAAACTTCTACTCTGGGTAGTAAGCCACACAGAGGAAGTGGCATCTTGAGTCCCAAAGAAATGCCCGATATTAGAGAAATATGTCATTTCTCCACGGACTATCTCATTTACTGAACCTCGCCGGGAAATGGCTCACGCAAGCCCTGGCTAGCCTCTTACCTCCTCCACGTACTTTTGAGCAAAAATATAGAAACACCACGAAGAAGCTACATCTGTTACATTTCTTGTAAAGGGTAGATACCCCGCCCTGATGTCATCACAGCATTTCTTTGAATACAGAACTTCGGACTGATTTAGAAAACAATTTCCTCCTCGTCCAGAGCTTATTTATACAACAGTTCAGGGCTTCAAAGGCAGCACAGAGCCTGTCACAGAAGAGATACTCAGTGAACTCACTTGCAGAATAAGACATCGGTCACACACGTACACACACATGCACGCAGACACACACCCCTGAGAAACACTGAACTTTGGCTAATGATAACTGGAAACAAATTGGCAAGTTTGCCACTTTTACTTCAACATTCTATGACTGGCTAACATAAGAATGTCTGCTTTTGCTAGAAATACAGTCTCTTGATAAACACACGAGGAACTAGGAGCTGAATTCATACATCTTTGTGATATTCAAACACGTCAACTCACATGAACAAGAGGTCATAACTGGCACTCGTGAACACCTTTAAAGGAAGGGGTTGAGGGGCGCCTGGGTGGCTCGGTCGGTTAAGCGTCAGCTTCGGTTCAGGTCATGATCTCACGGTTCGTGGGTTTGAGCCCCACGTCGGGATCTGTGCTGACAGCTCAGAGTCTGGAGCTTGCTTCAGATTCTGTGTCTCCCTCTCTCTCTCTCTCTCAAAAATAAATAAAAAGCATTAAAAAAATAAAGGAAGGGGTTGAACAGTTAACAATAGAACCGCACGTGTGTGTATGATATCACTAAATTAAATTTGCTAACTTCCTTCTTGTTTTCTGGATATAGATCCTGTTTAACATACAGCCGTAATATGTGAATTCTCAGTTAGGCTCAAGACACTAAGTTACCAGCAAACGTCAGAAATGACCCAGTTAGGGGCACCTGGGTGGCTCAGTCGGTTAAGCGTCTGACTTTGGCTCACGTCATGATCTCACAGTCTGTGGGTTTGAGCCCCGCATCGGGCTCTGTCCTGACAGCTCAGAGCCTGGAGCCTGCTTCAGATTCTGTCTCTCTCTGCCCTCTCCCACTCGCAATCTCTCTCTCAAAAATGAATTTAAAAGAGAAAAAAAAAGAAATGTTTCATTTAGCCGAAACTCTGACAATGCAATCTCTAAAACAATGGCAGTCAAGTGATCCCCAGAAAGTGTGATGTTCAAAAAAAGAACCTGAGATATGCCTTTAAAATGGCTTTTGTCCACTGCAGAAAAAAAAAAAAAACAAGCACAAATGGCTGACAAACAAGATAAAATACCCCACCTCATTAGTAATCAAAGAAATGCAAAACTCTACATATATACAGCAAGATGCCGTGTGTCCCCAGCTCAGGAGACCACAACCATGTGAGCTGCTGGCGAGGACTGTCCTCCCCCCCAATACTATACAATTGGAACAATGTTTCAGGAAAAGCAATTGGTAATCGGTCCCAAGAGCCCTACAATTCTATTTCCATCACTGTATCCTAAAGCAAAAATTGGAAGCACTCTAAGTCTCCAACCACATGTGCTAAATACATTACGGTCCGCGGACCTGACGGGAGAGATGCAGAAAGTATTCTCATCTCATGTTGGTAGAAGAGCAAAGGCTTCGTCTGCAAGGTGACGGGGGAGACCAGCATTGGGAAGCTGACCACACAGCACGCTGCACGCGCACGCTTATCAACATTTGGAACGAAAGACACTAAAACAGGACGGGCAGCTTCCGTGGGCGGGTTTAGAGGTGTTTCTTTTGTTTCCGTGCGATTTAATTTTACAACTTGCGCCTTATTTTTAAAATCACAAAACTTAACGAAAACCCGGCACTCGAGTAACCGCTGGCTCCACATTGGCGAGTATCAGTAAGATAAGCAAGGTAGATAATTCCGTCTAAGTACACCAAGGACGGGAGTCACCTTTTTGAGGTTTTCTGACGCTCGGGTCTATAAATACAACATTAAATATTTATGACTGATATTTTCTGCTTCTAAACACACAAAGAGGAGACGGACGCTGAACAAGGCCTCCAACTTCATGTTCTCGCTGAATTAACCGGGACCGTGTTCTCTGCCCGCAGGCCTTGGGGCCTCCTCCCTTCCCCGCCGGCCCAGGGCCCCCCTGCCCGGGCACCTGTCCACCTCGTAAAAGCCCAGCGTCGGCTGGCACCCGAGCCCACTTAGGCCGGCTGGACCTGCTCCTGCCTTTGCAAAAGGTAACTGAATGTCCGCCAAACTTAAAACTGGGGGCACAAACATTTCTCTTCTCCCAGAACGACTTCGGGTGCTGGGTTCTGAGACCAAACCGAGAGAGGCCACCGACAGAAATGTGCGATCAGAGCGGCGCTGCATAGACGACAGGGAGGAGGTGGGAGGAGGCAATAAATCGTGGGCGTTTCTGCACAGAGAGGCTTCTAGTCCACGTCAGAGACGGCGACCCTGGGACCCAGAGGGTCCCTCGCGGCCGTGCTTTATGAGAACGGCGGGCCCAGATCCTCAGCATGAGAAAACGTTCTATTCGCGTCTATGAAGACGCTGGTGACTAAACCGGCTCCGGTTACTTTAACTTCTAACAAACACAACTGCCCGGAGGTGACGCTTGCCAGGCTGGCCCGGCCCCGAGGACGGGTCGGAAAGAACAGCGCATGGAGAGGGAAAGGTGTGACCTGGACGCAGGAGACAGCCGGCCCTCCCCCGCACCAAGCGATTGTGTTGAACGAACATGCGACATGGCCATGTAGACAGCACACGCCCTTGACAGAATGCGATCCGAGGCACCTGACCTCTGTGGTCTCTGTCCCCCAAACTCACAACGCGGCCTACTCGTGCGAAAAACATAAGCCAAACCCAAACTGAAGAACAGTCTACACAGGGCATGACCCAGCATTCCTTGACACGATCAGGGTCATGCAGAACAGGAATGTCTGAGAGGCGGTCCCAGCCCAGAGAAAATGAGGAAAGAAATCCAACATGGTGGCCAGGCCGGGGATCCTGGGACAGAAAAAGTACGTTCGTGAAGAAAAGCTGTGAAACCTAAAGAAGTCTGAAATATGAGGAATAGAAATAGTTCACATACCGTATACACGAGTGTCGTTTCTTTGGGTCCCCTGATTTTACCCAGTGCTCTCTGGTGACCTGACCAGCTATGGGTCCCCATCCTCCAGGTAAGATGGTCACCCATGCCTGAGGGACAGGGTGGCTCTCCGCCTTGGAGGACGCAGCGGCTTCTCCCCCGGGGGAGAGGCCCCGCACGCACCACCAAGCAACCCGCCCAATCCAATCCAGTCGACGCTGTCCCTGTGCCTTGCCACCAGGAACTCTTCCGTAGTTCCCAGTCTGCCTCACTGCCAATCTTCAACACGTCCAAGATCATGAGCCTTGGCAACCGTGGCGGAAACACCTACCCCGTCTCATCGGGTTACGACCTTTATGAAGGTCTCCCACCTCCACCGTTGGAAATGCCACTGTCTTCAGGATTCTATTATTTGCGCCCCCCCCCCCCCCGCCACCCCGTCCTTAACCCTTCTGGTTATTTCCCTTAGCCGCACTTGACAAGTAGGAATGAGAATCCACCAAGGAAGAGTTTACAGCACAAAGGGAAGAAATGCTGGGCTTCGGGGTCGGGCTGCTAGCTGTAAAGGCGGAAACAGTCTGGCATCGCCAGGCTTCGTGCCAAAGCCACCAGCCACATTCAGGCCAAGACAACGGTTTCCTACCCAGCATCAGAGCTTGCTGAGTGAATCCCCAGGGAGCCTCTGACCTTCCAGATGCTGACAGAGACCCCCTGACTGCTTCCTGCTGAGGAGGCCCCAGGGCTCAGGATCTCAGAGCTCCAGGAAATGCACTCCAGTCTCTGGCCTGCAGCTGCCTTGCCCGGAAAACGCAAGAGCTGGAAGAGAATCTTAAAGCTTCCTTCTCAACTGGAAAATTTTAGGAGCCTAGGAAACATTCATTAAGTCGTTCTGAGTGTCCTGAATTTGTAAAAGGGAATTCCTACTCACTGGGCTCGTTTCTTTATATCTCATGTGCGTTAAATTACTGTTAAGAGATGCTGGTCCAGGGGCGCTTGGGTGGCTCTGTCCGTTAAGCGTCCGACTTTGGCTCAGGTTGTGATCTCATGGTTCACGGGTTCGAGTCCCGTGTCGGGCTCTGTGGTGACAGCTCGGAGCCTGGAACCTACTTCGAATTCTGTGTCTCCCTCTCTCTCTGCCCCACCTCCGCTTGTGGTCTCTCTCAATGTCTCTCTTGATCTCAAAAATAAACATTAAAAAATTTTTTTAATTAAAAAAAACAAAGATGTTGGCCTTTATTACTCTATTCTGCTTTTACAGCCTCTGCAGGGCCTCTCCTAATGCCTGGTACACAGAAATTTTCAGTAAGTTCTCTGCCGAAGGAGGGAAGAAGGATTTTAGTGCTTTATGAGCAAAGAGCAATAAAGACCCCATCATCTCTGAAATCATAAGAGACAAAATTTTGTACAGTATGGTTCTGGCACAAAAATACTCACATCGATCAATGGAACAGAACAGAAAGCCCAGAAATAAGCTCACTGTCACAAGGTCAAGTCATCTATGACAAAGGACCAAGAACACGCAGTGGGAAAGAGACAGGCTGTCAATTAATGGTGTTGGGAAAACTGTATGCAAAAGAATAAAGTGGACCACTTTCTTACACCATACACAAAAATAAACTCCAAGCGGATTAGAGACCTAAACATGAGACCAGAAATCATACAATGCATGAAAGAACATATAGGCACTCCTCTCTTGGACATCAGCCTTAGCAAGATTTTTCAGAATATGTCTCCTCTGGCAAGGGACACAAAAGCAAAACGAAACAATTGAGACATCAAATTAAAAAGCTTCTGTGGAACAAAGGAAAACGTCAGCGAAACGAAAAGGTAACCTTCTGAAGAGAAAATATCTGCACGGGATACATCCAAAACGGGGTTAATATCCGGGGCGCCTGGGGGGGCTCAGATGGTTGGGTGTCCCACTCGGGCTCAGGTCTTGATCTCGTAGTCAGTGAGTTCAAGCCCCACATCGGGCTCTGGGCTAACAGCTCAGAGCTTGAAGCCTGCTTTGAATTCTGTGTCTCCCTTTCTCCGCCCCTCCCCCACTCACACTCTGTCTCTGTCTCTCTAAAATGAATAAACATTAACAATTTTTTTTAATGAGGTTAATATCCAATATACGTAAAGAACTCACGATTCAACACTAAGATAACCCCCCCACGAATAATCTGATTAAAAATAGGCAGAAGACCTGAATAGACATTTTCCCAAAGAAGATGTAAAGATGGCCAACAGACACGTGAAATGACGCTCGCCGTTCACTAATCATCAGGGAAGTGCAAAGCAAAACCAGCACGACGTATCAGCTCACACCAGGAGGAATGGCTGCTTTCAGAAAGACAAGACAGAACAAGTGTTGGGGGGGATGTGCAGAAAAGGGCCCCCGTGCACTGCTGGTGGGCATGGAAATGGGCGTGACCGCTGTTGAAACAGTGTGGAGGTTCCTCAAAAACTAAACATAGAAACACCATATGACCTAATAAGTCTACTCTGGGTACTTCTGTAAAGAAAATAAAAACACTAATTCAAAAAGCTATCTGCCTGTGCTCACTGCAGAGTTCTTCCCCCAGCCAAGATACAGAAGCATCCTGAGTGTCCACCGACAGATAAAGATGTGGTGCACGCACAGAGTGGAATACTGTTCTGCAACGAAAAAGGAGTGAAGTCTTGTCATTCCTGACCACAGAGATGGAGCTGGAGGGTACTGTGTGCAGGGAAATACATCCGTCAGAAACAGACAAATGCCACACGATTTCACTTACATGTGCAATCCACAAAACAGTAATAAGAAACAGATTCACACATACAGAGAACTAGTGGTTGCCAGAGACGGAGGGGGCTGGAGGAGGGGGAGACAAAAAAGGAACAGGGGAGTAAGAAGCACTTTCACATTATAAAATAAATAAGTAACAGGCAGGAAAAGTCCAGCCCAGGGAACAGAGTCGATAAGATCATAATAACTTTGTACGGTGAGCGACGGTAACGACACGGTTAAGTAGCGAGCATCTCGTGAAGCACGTAATTCCAAATCTCTATGTCGTATAAGCTGCGTCAGCTACACCTGCATTAGAAATCAAGTGTTAAATGTTTCAAACGAGATAAAATTCTGTAAACTTTGGGAACGCTGTGGGCGGGATCTCGCTCACTTTTCTTTCATTAACTGCACCGAAGACCGTACAGAAGGTAAATCCATTTCACTACTGTGAAGGGGAAAGGTCAACATCTCCCAAATGTGTTGGGGCAGAAGGAGGGTCTGATGGTACCTGGAAGGTTCACAGGTGGATGTGGTGGACACGGGCTCTGACAAGGCTCGTCCACCAGGGGCTCAACTGATGTTTTCATGTGACTGGAGGGCAAACTATTCTTGTGTCCAAGAATACAATCAAGGGCACAAAACAGGTACGCATGATCGTTATGTAACTCACTGCTCTGCAGTAAAGGCAGAGTCTCTACATGCAGGTCCCAAAGGCTCCGAAGCCTGCGCCATGGGCACGGCAAAATGAACAAAGAATTTCTCCAGCGTTTTTTCATAACTAACTGGTAATGTAGTCAAAGAAGCACTTGTCTAACGAAGACGCGAGTTTACGGGTGTGAGAGACAGAGGGCTATGGTGGACAGCCTCTCAGATGGCGCCCGGGGAGCCCACCTCCTGCATTTGCACGCAGGCACAGCCCCAACGCACACTGACCAGGACTGGTCTGCGGAAGCAAAAGAATATGGCAGAATGGATGGCAAATCACATCTGCAATGAGGTTATGAAAGCGCTATGGTTCCCAGCACGTCCTTTCTCTATCTCTTTCTCCCCCTTCTTCCTCTTCCCGTCTGTCCGTTTTCCTCACATGTATCACTCACTTCGGGAAGCCAATTCGGGAGCAGCCCGACAGAGGGGCCCACAGGTGAGGAGCTGAAGCTTCCCTCCAACTTCCACATACGCGAATGAGCTTGGAACAGACCCTCCAGATGGGACAGTGTTCAGAGACTGCAGCCTGGGCTCAACAATGTGACTACAGCTCTTGACACAACCTGAACCAGACCACGCAGCTAATCTGTACTTGGATTCCTGAGTCTCAGAACCAGTGTGAAAGAAATGCTTCCAGCCGCCAGCTGTCGAGTGCTGGGATCATTTGTTACCGAGCCACGGCTGACCAGTACGGGGGCTGACACTGCAGCGTGCTAGCGGAAATGAAGGAACCTGACCCAGAAACCGCCATTCATCCGCTCCCTGTCCACTCCCCCCAAGCCAGTAATTACTAGTTAATTTCCTTTATTCGCCTCTAAGCAGGCATGCAAAGACCCAAACTAAATGGATCTATCATGCCACCACAAAGCAGTTCTCTTGTAAGAGTAAATAAAATCTAGGTCTACTGGGCAAGTCATTTACCTCCGAAGACTCCTGCAGCCTTAGAAACCAGACTGGTATTTCTTTCCCTAAATCCCAAGCAAATAACTTGGCCCCTTCAGCAAAGTGTTTCCATGTGCAAAAGGTAAATAGTATTGTTTATCAGATTAGAAGAAAAGTTTCTGCTTAAAGTTCTTGGTTTCCTACGAGATAAATCTTAAACTCGTCTGATGTATTTAAGCAAATCCGTGACATAGAAACGCAAGAAGCATTTTGCGTCACCACAGATTTATTTGAAAGAAAGAGTCCCTTTGTGGCTTGAGACTGTGTACGCTCTCTCATGTAACAGAAGCTAGATTTTTTTACCTCCACAGCGAAATTCTAGTCTGTGGTTCACTGCCTTTTTCCTGAGTCTGACATTAATGCCCAGAATGGAGAGCGCTGATGAGTGCGCACGTGCTCTAATTGGGACTCCAATTATGAAGTTGGATCTGGTTGGGGAATGTCATTATGATGCAAAATCATATTCCCTGTTGCCAAAGCTGCTACTGGAAGCCAACCCTCCAGGGCCCCGTTTTGTCCCCAAGGGCTGGAACGCGGGGACAGAGGGCACCCAGGTACCTCCTGTTTACTCTCTGAAGCCACCACCGCAGCCGAGGGAGGGAATTCCCAGGTCAAGGTCTCTCCCTCCACGCTCTGAGACTTGCAAATACAGAGCACTGCTGAGCAGATGTGTTCTTGAACACATTTCCCTCAAAAGACCCAGCGAGTCTAGAAAGATGTCTACCTCAGTATCACAGACTCACCCACAGTAGAATTTCTTTAAGAGAAAACTGGCCAAGACTCCACGGACGGCCCTTGGAAGCCAGGCACCAACACGCACAGGACACACGGCTGCTTCTCTCCCTGCCCCCCTATGGCTCCAACAGGACAGAGGAGCTATGCTCAGAACCACCAGGACACGGGGTCTCTCCTGGCAGCCGGGGGCCTAGAAGAGTCTATGCAGTGCGGCCGGTTCACAGTGTATTTGAGGCGACAAGGCGGGTGGGCCCACAGATGACATTGTCACCAGAACCCTGGCCCGTTCCTCCGAAAAAGTCTCGTTGGGCCACATGACAGAGAGCAGGTCTCTGAGATGAAACTCGGAGTCGGCGCACAAAGCCATGGAGCCCCTGTACCGGAAACACCGCCTGCACCTCTGTGAGATCCCCATGCGAAGTGTGGCCTCCTGGGGGGCAGACCGCTGGACTCTGCAGACCCGTGGCAGAAAAACATGAAATGAAAATCCCGAGAGCCCAAGTCAATCCTAGCCCCTGCTTCAGACCGCACTGCCTGTGTATGCCAGAGCGCCGTGACCCTGACCCTTCGCGAGACACCGCGCCGGAGTGCTGCTGTATTTGCCTGCTGATCTTATTAAAGGCAAGGAGTTTGGAGCTGGACGTCTTTGGCTGCACCATATACAGGTCTCACGGCATAGGTGTGCATCATGCAAGGCTGGCTGGTCCCCTGGGAGTACGCCAGGGGGTCCAGGGGAAGCGGGGTGAGGTGGTGTGGGTGACGGCCACAATGGGGGGTTCAACTGGGTCCTCTCCAAAAAGACAGGTCGCTGGCCTGAGCCCCCGGGCTGCACAGTGTGGCCTTATCCAGACATGGGAACATCGCGGACGGGACTCATCCAGACAAGGCCACGCTGGAGTAGGGTGGGCCCCTGCTCCACATGACCGCTGCCATGTAAGACAACGGCTGTGTGAAAACAGGTACGTGGCGAAGGCAGAGAACGGACCCGTGTCTCTGCAAGTCTGGGAATGTCAAGGGTTCCTGGCAATGCTTGGAAGCGAGGAGGAGAGAGAAGAGGAAGGATCCTCCCTTCTAGAGCCTTCAGAGGGAGGGGGGCCCTGGTAACACCTGGACCTCGGCCTTCTGGCCTCCGGACTCCAGAAGAGAATTGAGACAGAATAAACGTCTGCTGTTTCCGTCACCCGGTCCGGGGACACGGTGACGGCCCTCCCAGCACACGGACGTCACAGCTAACGGTGAGCCTCAACCTTATGCTCCCAGCGATCCGCTGGGAGGACAAAGGCCCTCTGCCTGGCTCTGGTCCTCGGCCTGCCTTCGGCTCCTCCCCACTCAGACGGCTGCCCACGCTGAGCAGGGCCTTCTCGTGGGTCCGCCCTTCGCTTCGCGTCCTGGATACACTCTCGGTTCAGAAGGTCCCGGAGACACACGGGACGCACCAGCTTTCAATCCACACGTCAGATCTTCAGGGACTGTAAACCGCTATCCGCAAATCGCACTTGTAAGCGTGTTGTTTTACATGACTGGTACCCAAATATGTGTCCACATCTGCCATTTTACATTTCCTCGAGCTGTGCAATTTTCATCGTGTTTAACGCCACCAGGTAATTATCCTAAAAACAAAGGTGGTGTGGTGCGGTGGGTCCCAGATCGATGAGTCAGTCTCTGGCACGACAGCTTAGCTGGCCCCCAGGGTCTGTGACATCAAACCACAGGACGGCAAGAAACCATTACTATAATGAGCTCTTTCTCCGGTCCCAGTAATGAGTCCGCTTGAAGAATTAATTAGAAATTCTGAAATGGCTTCCCTTAAAGGAGAAAGACGGGTTCACAGAGAACAGCACACGCCAAGCTTCCGGCACACTTCCGCTGCTTTACCGTTGCCGTTTAGGGTGTCGGAAGGCAAAGGACTCTTCACTTACGCAGAGATCTCTCCGGCGGATCACCCAACATGTACGCAGTGAGGCTTCCCCTTCATAATGGCTGGCGAGCATGTGACCACTGCATGGATAATGACAAACATTCCATGGGCGCCTGGGTGGCTCAGTCGGTTGAGCGTCTGGCTTCTGGCTTCAGCTCAGGTCATGATCTCACGGTTTGTGGGTTCGAACCCCGCGTTGGGCTCTGTGCTGACAGCTAGCTCAGAGCCTGGAGCCTTTTTCGGATTCTGTGTCTCCCTCTCTCTCTGACCCTTCCTGCTCATGCTGTCTCTCTCTGTCTCTCAAAAAAAAAAAAAAAAAAGACAAACATTCTAGTCTTTAATCAAAAAGGACGTCTGCCATTAGCACCGCTGGATCCAAAATTCCAGCCAACCAGGACCGGTTATTAGAAAACGCAAGAGGGGCACCTGGGTGGCTCAGTCGCTTAAGCATCTGACTTCAGCTCGGATCATGATCTCACAGTTCATGGGTTCGAGCCCCGCCTCAGGCTCTCTGCTGACAGCTCAGAGCCTGGAGCCTGCTTCCGATTCTGTTTCTCCCTCTCCCCTGCTTACAGTCTGGGTTTTTCTCTCTCAAAAATAATAAGTATTAAAAAATTAAAAAAGAAAGAAAGAAAGAAAGAAAGAAAATGTAAGAGACCAGAGGCACCCAGCTGGTCGATCAGTGGAGCATGTGGGTCTTGATCTCGGGGTCTTGACTTTGGGCCCCATGCTGGGTTATGTAAAAATGAAGAGATGACGGAAAAATAAAAACTTAAGTGAAAAAGAAAAGATACGAGACTTAAAAATCACCTAAAATCCTCACATCTATAAAAGGAAAAAGCACGGTCTGTTATCACTAAACAGCATGTATCTTTTAAGAACTGAAATTTAGTGAGTCTATGAGATAGAGAAATTGTAGCCAACGCTGGCATCCACTGGGTGTGAAAGAAATCGCCTTCTGACCATCTAGTCGATCAACTGCCACTTTAAAGTTTATGGACATTCGACTTCAAGGCTATGCAATCAAAGCAGAGGAGGGACGCCCGTGCGCCTTAATCGGTTAACCGCAGATTCTGGACTTCGGCTCAGATCATCAGCTCATGGACGGTGGGATTGAGTCCTGCATGAGGGTCTTCGCAGATAGCACAGGGCCGGCTTGGGATTCTCTCTCTCCCTCTCTCTCTCAAAATAAACAAACTTTAAACAATAAATAAAATTCAAAGGAGATGAGCCCTGCATCCAGGACCAGTCAGTGCTCTTGATTCAATTTCACGACAACACTTTCTGAGCCAGGAATTCCCAGACTCAAGAGAAAGGGGTTGTGAGACATACAGTGCGTTACTGAAATCACTCAGTGGCTCAGAGAAGCGGGCTATTCAGCTTCCCCTGCTCTACAATAAAAAGGAGGGACTGGAGGACGCAGCCAGACTTTACACCCAACGGCTCTGAAGTTTATGCTTCATAGCCTCAAAGTCACCTAACTAAACTTCAGCAGGAACATCGGACATTCTAGAGACTTCTGTAAATGGGAACCATACATAGCATGGAATACTACTATGCTCACAACCTCCTCCTGCAAAAAAGACGGCATCGGTATGTGTGAAGTAATATGGGAAAGGGGGGATAAAAGGAAGCCATGTGGTAATTATGCCTTTGACGTCCTCCGAACATATCCCAAACCTGCATCTAACCCAAGCACGCGCTTGTGGGCCAGGACTGCGATTCCAGCGCCTCCTTCACTGGCATCTCTTCCTACCCCCCAGGGACCGGGTGCCGCCTCACCTGCCACGGTCAGGGGACCACAGTGAACGGGGAAGGGGGTCAGGGAAGTACGAAGCGTGGAGCGGGGATGGAAGACATCACTCTATTTCCCTGAAACGTTTCCAGCCCCCAGCCACACCTGTGGGAGTAGCGGATGGATCTGCCTTTAGCACCTGCTTCCAGAAACAAGTTCCGTGCTTCGAGAGGCTGCCCAAAGCAGGAGCTATCATTCCACCTCTGCCATTCAGGGAACGAAGAAGAAAGAAAACACGCACGCATACCCTGCCCAGGAAGGACATTCCTCCCAGGAGATACCAACCCTCATCCACCACCCCTTCCTGAAGACCTCCAGAAAGTACGTGTGGCCATGAGTCCTAGCCCTACCTGGTGGCCCAGATGTCCACACCCGCCCAAATTGCATTTGCATTAGCTGAATGCAAATAGTGGACACGGGGTTATCGTCCCTGAGGCCCTGAACGCCTCGTGCACGTCTCCTACAGTCTTATCGCTGATGAGCTGGCCCAGAGACTCGGACTCCAGCACCACTGGAGGTAACGCCCCAGAATGCTGATTTACGACACTATCGCGTACTGAACAAAACTTCCAGTGATCCCACCACACAGTAATTAAGTCCACATGCCTCCCGACTGGTCTGTTCCCTCTACAAAAAGAACCTTTGCTTTCTCCTCTGGATAAAATTCCCCTTGTAGAGGCCCAGCTCAAACGTCACTGCCGTCAGTCCTTAAGCCTCCTCTTCCTCCGGGGCAGAAATCAGACCCTCCACTCTGCTCCCACGATTGCAACAAAGGTCTGGCCATGTCCAGGCCTGTCGAATCCAATCCAATCCAGTCCAATCCAACCCAACCCAATCCCATAAAAAATTAAGTTTCATCCACTGGCATAACCTTCTATGCACGATACACAGGAGATACTGAATTAAAATCCGGTGTAATACGGGGCGTGTGGGTGGCTCAGTCGGTCAAGTGGCCGATTCCTGGTTTCAGCTCAGGTCATGACCTCATGGCTTGAGAATTCAAGGCCTGTGTCACGGTCTCCGCTGAAAGCACAAAGCCTGCCTGGGCCTCTCTGTCTCCCTCTGCCCCTCTCCCATGCAGGCTCACTCTTGCGAGCTCGCGCTCTCTCAATAAACAAACATTTTTTTAAATGTTTTATTTATTTTTTGAGAGAGAGAGAGGCACCTTGAGCAGGGGAGGGGAAAAGAGAGAGGGAGACACAGAATCTGAAACAGGCTCCAGCTTCTGAGCTGTCAGCACAGAGCCTGGCACAAGGCTTGAACCCACGAATCGCGAGATCACGACCTGAGCCAAAGCTGTACGCTCAACCAACTGAGCCACCCAGGCGCCCCTAAACAAACTTCCAATCAGGTGTAATTTATAATAACACTATACGGAAAAGCATGGCTTTCCACGGATCTAAGGCCAACGCAGACTGGCTTCTGAGCCTCTTCGGTTTTGTGACTCAGTATCTGTTAACAAATAAGTATTAACATCGTCGTCAGCATCACCCAGGCAGAGAGGCGAGAATCATTCAGTTATGATGGGATGATGCTGTTCTCAGTGGTATGTTTTCCCAAGCTGTAATGTCCTGGTAGATTCCCATCCAAGGTCGTTAAAAGCAAATGAAGTTTTAGTGAGCTTTACCCATCCAACTGAAAGGGACAGAGCAGCTCCAGGCACCGATTTCCCGGCGTGAGTGCAGGTTTAATATGGCCACCGAAGCAGACTCACGCATCGGACAGGGCTACCTCCCTCTCCTTGGTGCCCCTGTGGGCACACATCTCATCTACGGTCCCAGAGGAGCACCTGTTCATTTTATGGATTCCCCCACAAAAGGAAGCTTCAGGAATACCCCCGAGGAGGCCAGCGCTCATGACCTTTACACCAAGGAGACCGTTGAGTGCAGCTACTTCTAAACCCCGTCTCCAAAGCGGCACCGATGATCCTGTGTCTGGCTCCGAGGTGGTGCATGGGAGCCGGCTTCCATCCAACTCTTCCTCTGCGTCAACAGCAGGTCACGTCTTAGCCACTAGAGGCTGGCAGGAAAGCACACGTGGGTTTTTAATAAACCTCCCGCTCTCCTATGAACCCAAGAGGGCTGATCCGGCTGGTGCCTACCAAGCAGCCCCAGCGGGAAGAGGGGAAAAGCTCCATTCCAAGTCTCACTAGTGTTTTCTATGGTGTTTTCACTGCCTGGCAGTGAAGCGCGGTCTCTTGGGAGACTCACGTCCAGCTCTGGCCAAGTAAAGCCATGGTGTGGCTGTTTGCCCACGTGTCTTCCATGTCTCGTGCCTGGGAGTCACGCATACCATCCACCTTGTGACGGCGACCTCCCTCCCAGCCTGATGCAGTTGACAACGGCACTGCCGTGTTTCGCTTCAATCTGGGTCTGCTCGGAAAGCTTGGCCACCACTACCAGCTGGGTGTCATGGCTGCGTCTAACAGGAAGAAGGTTAAGAGGACAGAAGAAACCCCTTTTCTTGCATTCCCAAATAGACAGATTTTATTTTCTAATTAAGATTGCCAATCACATGCTTTTTTTTTTTTTTTTTTTTTTTTTGAGTGAGCACGAATGGAGGAGGGGAAGAGAGAGAGGCAGGGACAGAGAATCCGGTCTCAACCCTGATGCCGGCCTCCAACTCACGAACTTCAAGATCATGACCTGAGCCGAAGTAAGGAGGGTTGACGCTCAACCGACTGAGTCACCCAGGCGCCCCTCAGTCACATGTTCTTATCTGTGGGCAAAATCAGTAACACATTCATGGGCAGCCTTTTTTTTCCTTTGGCTCTGGGGAGCCGTACAAACAAAGATAAACTCTGAATTATAAACGAGTCACTGAATCGACTGCATTGGCAGCGCTCATGCGGCCGGAGGCACCCACTGCAATGGAGAGAACACGCAGATCCGAGAGAAAGCTTCTGCAGACAGACAAGCCTTAAAACCCATGATGCAGTCTCACGACCTCGGACAAGGGACTCTGCCTGCTCCCATGCCCCCGTGCCCCTCTCTGTTCAGCACTGGGAAAGACCCTCCTCCACCAACTGCAGCAGGCAGTCCTGCCGAGCCCGGCAGCACAGAGCAGGACGGAACCCAGAATGCATGGTGTTAGGGTGGAATTATGTTCCGCAAAGAAGATACGGTGAAGTGTCAACCCCCTTACTTTACAACGTATCCTCATTTGGAAATCAGGTCTTTGCTGAAGGAATCGAGTGACTAGCAATTGTTCCTTGGCCTCTGCACGCCCACAAACCCTGGGTACACTCCATGGGCTGCGGCCCGTGTAGACGCGGGTCCTGCATGTTAGCTTCACAGGGTGACCGAACGAGGAAACTGGAGCTGGGGGCCTCAAAGAAACGCACCTCCTCACATTCTAGAGTCTCAGAGCTGGAGGTCTAGCTGCCAGTGGGGTCTGCTCCATCGGAGGGCGAGGGCGGCCCCCCCGTCTCCACTGGTGGGTGGCTGTGTCCATGCTCACGTGCACCTGTGTGCACATCTCCTCTTTCCACAAGGACTGGTCATGCTGGATCCGGCACCCCAACGACCTCACTGACTTGATTACTTCCTTAAGACCCTATTTCCTCTTTTTTTTTTTTTTTAAGTTTATTTATTTTTCACGGAGGGAGAGGGAGAGACTCCCAAGCAGGCTCCCTGCTGTCGGCACAGAGCCTGACCCAGGGCTCGATCTCACAGACCAGGAGATCATGAGCTGAGCTGAAACCAAGAGTCAGATGCTTAACCGACTGAGACACTTAGGCACCCTGACCCTATTTCCAAATAAGGTCACGTTCGGAGAGGCTGGGAGCTGAGACTCCAATGTAACCTTTTTGGGGGTGTTGGGGGAGACACCCTTGAACCCATACCAAACCGTGACACTGCCTGATTTACGAAGTCCCATGAGCGATGCCAACTTGCAGCACATGCCCAAAAGGAGAACCCTGTTCAGACACGATCTGGGCTGCATCCTGATTCCCCTCAGGAAAACCTGAGGCCATCTGACCACCAAACCCCTAAAGGACACATCTGCCCTGAGGGCTGCTAGATTGAAACATTTTCCATAAATTTTGGGCATGTCATGCATTTCTCTCTTTTTTAAAAAAAAAACTGCATTCCGTCAGCATCCGTGGCTTTTGGCATCTGGAATGTATTCCGGCCAGTGGGCAGCCGAGTGTGCGTGAGCAGGAGGGGCGGCGGACCGTGGGCAGTCACCGCTGTTCCCAATTAGTATCTCCGGGAGGAAACAAGCTCACAGAATTTCGTAACGAGAATGAAAGGCAAAGAATTCCAGAGGGCCATTAAGAACTTCAGCGCTAGAGGCCTTTGGTCCTGTGAAACGGATAATTAAACTCACATTCGACAATAAAGCAGCAGGCCGCTTCGAGTCCAAGTCTTTTAAACGACATTTCTTCCTTTTCTACGGGCACAGAGTCTGCATTTCTGACTTGTTTTTCCCTGAATGTCCTTTCCACGTAGCTCTCAGCTCTCTTCCATAACAAGGAGTCTCATATGACTTTTTCCTTATGAATATTTAAGAAGCACTGTCAAAAATTTATAGCCGCCACCCAATTATTTATAAACAGGTACTCCAGCCACACAGTTAGTGTTACAGGAGACCACGAGCCGCGGGGCCCTCCAGCTTCTTCCTGAGCCTTTCCCAAGGGGGTTCAGAGAGGGGTCCCTCTACCTGGGTGGACCCCTGCCTCACAGTATGGACTACTACAGGCACCTCCCAGGTGGCCATCTGCACCTGGATTCCCGTGGGGAAGTGCCGGGCTGGGAAAAGGGCTCCGAGGGATCTTCACGCACCTGTGATTCACGAATCTACCAGCCTCCACGAACGAGTTCAAAGCGACACCTAAATAACAGCGGGGCGCCTGGTGGGCTTAGGCAGCTGAGTGTCTGACTCTTGGTTTCTGCTCAGGTTATGATCTCACGGTTCGTGGGCTCTGTGCTGACAGTGAGGAGGAGCCTGCTTGGGATTCTCTCTCTCTCCCTCTCTCTAAATAAACTTAAAAAAAAGAGAGAGGGACAGTACAAAATGTATGCAATCCAGACAACTCCTGGCTGCCAACGTGTGCATTTCCAGAGACCACACGAAACTCGGGGCTGGGTCAGCAGGCAGCACTGGTGGGGAGCAAGGACCGAGAAGCTCCGGGTGCAGCCCCTGCCCTGGCCCCGCTGCTCTCTGGGAGCCACCTGCCTTCCCTCAACTCAAGAGGCCATGGAGAGAGCGAAGGCCATCCAACGGGTGATCTCGGCCGGAGGTTCCCAAGCTGGGCGATGACGCGGCCCAAGGACGTGTGGCGATGCCTGGAAACATTCTGGGGGGAGTCATGAGTGGGGGGAGGGGTGCTCCTGACACATACAGGGTGGACAGTTACTGGTGGTGGGACTGTCCTGTGTACTGAGGAGCATTCAGCAGCATCCCTTGCCTCCCCCAGATGCCAGGACACCCTCCCGCATCCACTCATGACAACAATCTGCCCAGAGCCTGACAAATGGCCCCTGGGGGCTGAGTCGCCCGTGTTGAGAACTGACAGTCCGGGCAAATGGCTGATTTCCTTGACTCCCTGTTTTCTGTCGATACTCAGATGTAGAAAGTTGTTGCATAACAGTTAATCATAAAAAATTTCTTGGGGCACTTGAGTGGCTCAGTCGGTTAAGTGTCCGACTGCCTCGGGTCATGATCTCATGGTTCATGGGTTCAAGCCCCACTTCGGGCTCTGTGCTGACAGCTCGGAGCCTGGAGCCTGCTTCTGATTCTGTGTCTCCTCTTCTTCTCCTTCACCACTTGTGCACTTGCTCCCTCTCCCTCTCTCTCAAAAGTAAATAAAAATTTAAAAGAATTTTTTTCTCATCTTCCCTACTGGCCGTAAACAACTCAGGAGACACATCAAGGCAGTCTCCAGTGCAGTGTTTCCAGGTAATTTTTTGGGAAGATTTCTCATCTATTATTACTCAGTGGGACCCCACACATTTGCCTGCAACATCCCTCACATCACTAATGCGTCTGTCCCCTTCCATAAGGTACAGGGTCTCCTCATGATTTTGTTTACAAAATAATTTATTTTGCGGAGTCCAGCTGGATGGGGAAATGTCACAGAGTCTAGACCGGAAAAATACCCCACGTGTGCAGGTCTCTCTGTATCGGATTTTTAGCTCTCCTTAAGCTTAGGAGAATGGCTTTACAGAAACGATTAAAACAAAATTCCTGAAAATGCCAGGGATCACACCCCCAACACAGTATCGCGTGACTTCCTGGTGTCCTCTTGCAACCCTGGCACCGTGTGCCGCCAGCTGCGTGCCCGCCATTCGCAAGCACGAGACACGGTGGCCCGATCTGGGCTGTGAAAGCCCGGCGCTGGGAACGCGCTGGTGACCCTCCGCTGGGGCCCAGGTTAGGAACCGCAGCCTCAACCCAGAAGCTGGGGTCTGCATGGAGGGCTTTCAATTCTTAAAATTCCCTCGCGACTTGTCATGCTTCAGAATTCCCTTTCATGTGCATCCCCCTTTCTCGAAAAGCCAGCCAGACCGTGACCAGGAGGACCTCTCCTCGTCCTTGTCACGAGGCGCGAGGCAATCAGTGACTCTATTAAGAGAATTCTTTATCATATGAACCCTCTAAATTGAGAAGCTGAAACAAGATTCACATCTGGGCACAAAGGTGTTTACATTTCAAACACAAAGTAATGAGTTCCCCGTTATCACTGGGCAGCTAGCCACCACGTGAGTCATCCGTGACTTCCCCTTGCTCCTGGAGAACGACGCATCGCCATCGGAGAGGCTGGGCCACGTCCTGACCCCACGCGCCCCCGACGAGCCCCCGACGAGCCCACGTGCCGTGTCTGGGCCCACTTCCCGGGCTCGGGGGGCCAGTTCAGCTGGCGGTCCGGGGACCCTGGCCACGCAGGGGGCGCCCACAGTGACCCAGGTCCTCGCCCCTCGGCGTGATTTCCACGGCCCCGCTCGCAGAGAGCACGCCTGCGAAGGAATGACAGATCCTGGGGGAGACGCTCAGCGAAAAGAGGGGACTCACGAGGCCCTCGGACCCGTCTGGTTTCGCCATCGACACAGGTCACAATCGCCAGCGTCATGTGGCATGCTGGGGCCTGTGCTCTGGAAACCTGCGGAGCCGTGACCCTTCTGATCCGGTGGCTCACACCGAGGTCAGAAAAAAGCGCAGGTTCTGAAAGCTGTGGGCTGACTACGGACAGGGCTGGCTCTCAGACAGTCCAGGGGAAATCAGAGCAGGGAGAGCCTGGTGATCTGTGCTGATCTGTGCTAATAATCCAAGCCCATGCCAGCAAGCACTCAGAACTCAGGGCTTCTGATGGAAGATCGCTTCGATCCTAAATCAACATGAGGGCTGATGAAAACGTGTAAGATCAGAGCTCAGTACACCAGCACCCTATCTGCCTTAAAGCATCTGGCTCCAACACTGCATTCTGCTGCAAGCAAGGGTCCCTCGAGGCTACAATCTACTTCTTGGGGATTTTTTTTTTTTTAAACATTTTATGTTTTGAGAGACAAAGAGAGCACAGTAGGGAGGGGCAGAGAGAGAGAAAGACACAGAATCCAAAGCAGGCTCCAGGCTCTGAGCTGTCAGTACAGAGCCCGACGCGGGACTCAAGCCTGTGAACCGTGAGATCATGCCCTGAGCCGAAGTTGGATGCTTGAGCGACCAAGCCACCCAGGCACCCCTCTCACGATTCTTAAGATGTCAGTTCCCAAAAGCATTCCCTCTTATGTACAGAAGCACCACAGAGATGGCGAAGGATAAATTCCTATAAATTCCAGAAAGAGTAAATCAGCAGAACAGGCAGTATCAGTGGGGAATATTTTCATAGAGAAATTTCCCTAAGACTCAGTACGATTAATTCCAACACTGTCAAATCACTGCCTTTTCACCCTCCTAGGGATCCCTGAAAACAAAAACATCTTCTTCTCTGCCTAAGCTTGTGTCCACACACCACAATGCTCCTTTCCAAATACACACACCTCGGGCTACTAATTACGATCTCGCGCACAGATATAAAATATCGTGGAAGGTGTTTTTGTGGACTCTCCCCCAAGCACCTTCTTGGAGAGCGCCCTGTTTCCCACACGTGATTCCATTCACTCTGCTGCTTGCACACCCCTCTCTGGGATGCACAGTAGGGGCGCCTCTTGGAACGCCTGAGAAATACTCTTCCTCGGGTAGCTCTGCTCCGATGGCTCCTTTGAGTCCTGTTTTAACACCACGTCCTTGCTGATACCTGCCCAGGAACACCCCGTCTCGGGAGCACTTTCTGCACCGTGAGGCATGGCCAGCCCAGGGACTGATGGGAAATTCCTGCGAGGAAGCCAAGGGGAGGGAAGGGCTCCACACCACCAGCCTGCATCCTCCTTGGGTTGGGGAGGGTGGAGGGTGGAGGAGGGTGGGTGCGCAGGCTCCAGGTACCAGCTCCAGGCGGGGTGTGGGAACCACTGATGGGAGGGGGTGGCTAGGGCATGAGGGAGGGGAGGCGAACGGGTGTAGAGCAGAAGACAGACTTAGGGAAGGGCTGGGATACAGCAGGGAGATGCCCGAGGGCAGGGAGGTGGCCGGGAGGTGGGGGTGGGCGCTGGCTGGGGAGGACAGGTCAGGGAGAAAATGAGGGAGGCCTCTAACTCTGGATGCCCAGGACTCGCCCCTTGACCAGACTGGGGAAGCCTTGCCTGTCGCCCCCCACATGGTACTGGACCTCACCACACTAGCTCTCAAGACCTCAACGGCGGGTCAAGGTGGTGGCTACCTGGGGTCACAGGCAACTCCAATTCGCTCAACAAACTTCACCTGGTGTTCTTCAGTTCCAGAGTAAGAACGTTAGTAGCCAATACCCTTTCCACCCATTCTTCCACGGGATCGGCTGTTTCATAAGCAGAGCACGTGTGAGCGCACCGCTTGGCGATGGAGACGGTTTCGGCGATGCAGGGGAGGAGACCAGCCTAAGCCAGGAGGGTCCCCGCCCCTCCCCATGGAGAGGGCCATAGGCTTCACACAGGTGTGTGGCTTGGGGATCGGTCAGCTGGACCCAGGGCTGCGCCATGACAGGAACAGGCTCTCCTGAGGTCAGTGGCCGAGCCTTCACTTGTCATTGTGCGTCCTGGTTCTTCCCCATTTGACGTGTGACAACATGCACACGCTCTCCACAATACAGAACCCAGAACAATCACAGTCTGCTCCTTCCCACACCACCTCCATGCCCGCGTGCCCTGGTCTTCCAGGAACCCGTAAACACCAAGACCGGGTGGCTGCCACCCCCTAAACCAAAGAGACGGCCATCCACTTCGCACCGCAGACATATGCGTTTATTTTCCCCTCAAGGAGAGATTTATGTTGATTTTGATTGCCTTACAATTTCCTAAGAACCAGAAAAATCCTACTTGGAAATCAGTTACAAATGGCGGCAATGAATCACTTAAATTCATCTTTCTTCATTGGGGCGGGGGGGGGGGGGCTGCTGTTCTCATGCAGAAGAGAAATTCGGATTTAAAAGGCATTGGATAAGATACATAGAGACATCATGAAGCACCTTTACCTGAAATTAAAAGCTGTGAAGTGCTTGAGTAGACAAGCCGATGACAGATCCAGGGAACAGGACGTAGTTGAGCTAAGTACACCCTGAAGCTAGCTTCGAACCCCCGTCGGAGACGGTTCTGGGACAGTCAGACAAGCCCTACCCAGGGCGCGCCACAAGGCCGGACTTGTAGTCCAAGTTCAGTGAATGTCCAATGAATGAATGAATGAATGAATAAGTATTTGGTCTGACTCAGCCAGACAGATCAATCCTATTACCAGAGCGTCAAAGAGACAACATGCCACATCCCCACAGCGACACTCATGGAAACTTTGAGAGGCAATGTCCTTCCCATGAAGCACGTGATATGACGCATAAGAGAGACCCACAGCGCTGTGGCCTCCCCACCCCGATGTGGGCAGCATACCTACTGCGCTTCTATACAGTTTGTTTTATTTATTTTGTGAGAGACAGAGAGCATGAGCAGGGGAGGGGCAGAGAGACAGGGAGAGAGAACCCCAAGCAGGCTCCACGCTGTCAGTGCAGAGCCCAATGCAGGGCTCCATCTCCCGACCTGACCCGTGAGACATGACCTGAGCCAAAATCAAGAGTTGACAATTCACCAAAAGAGCCTCACGAGCGCCCACCTGCCGCTCTGCTAAATGGCCGCATGGCCATTCGGTGGGGTCTTAGCTCTAACAGGGAGTGGAATTCTCAACAGAAGCTGTGACACGGACAGATCCTGAAAACAACAGGCTCAGGGAAACACTCCAGACCCGGGACAAAACCGTAAGATTTCATGTATATGAGGGACCCAGAATATGCGAGTTCAGGGAGACAGAAAATAGAGGTTACAAGGGCTGAGGGGAGGGAGACAGCGGAAGATGAGCTATGTTATAACAGGTGCGGTTTTCTAGAACTGTGCTAGGACAGTTTCAGGTGTAGACGGTTCTGGAGCAGAACGAACGGACCTGAATGCCACTGAACTATATATTTATGAGTGACTACAATGCTCAGTGGGTTATGTGTCCGACTCCTGGTTCTGACCCAGGTCACAATCTCACGGTTCCGGAGCTCAAGCCCCGCACTGGGCTCACTGCTGTCAGCACAGAGCCTGCTTCACAGCCTCTGATCACAACCCCCACCCCCGCAAAAATAAATAAACATTGAAAAAAATCATGTTATGTATATTTTACCACAATAAAAATACAATATGTGACTGGACATAAACTTTTTAATTACTTAGTAGCCACTTTGAACTGCTATAGAATTAATGACCACAGGTTAAGATCTCTATCAGCGATCAAGGGAGGTGAGGCAACCCGAGTACAAAAAGCCCCAGTTATAGACCGGACATGTGACGTGACATTGCTTCTTTAAACGCCATTTAGCAAGCGCGGGGCAAAAAGGTCAACAATTCAGGCGCTGAGCAACAGGGACACGAGGAAAGAAAGGAAGGAAGGAGGGTATAGAGCAGTCGGTAATAACAAACATCAAGAAGCCGAAGAAGATTGTTAACTGAAAAGCAGAAATAAAACAGGAGTCGGCAATAAGGGAAAGAAAACCCAACAGCGACAAATAGAAACTTTCAAGGGAATAAGGAATTAAGTAACACATTTGTCTCACAGAACATTTATTTTATATTCCTACTCAAAATAGCTTCGATTTCCAAAATGAAATCAAAGCTGTTCTTCAGGGGACCAAGTGGCTTTGATTTCCTTGAGTGAAAGAGCTGGCGGGTGCCCAGCCCCTGACTTGGGGACAGTTCCCCTTGTCCACCCGCACCAAGGGACCCATTTCCAAGACACACTAGGTCACGCTGCCCTCCTGGGAAGATGCCTTCCTCCGGATTCCAGAACCCGTCTCTTCTTCACTCAGGGACTCGCCCGGCTGTCCCGTCTCTGACCTCCGGCAGGCAGGTGCAGCCCGCACACCCATCCATCATCACGGACGGGGGCGATGCTCAGTGGTCCTCCCTCCGCGGCACTCTCCCTCCCCCTCCCCAGAAGACATTCCGCACTCCGCGGCTTCCCTGCACTCCATCCACCTCCAGACCACTTAACTGCAAGCACCGAGGAAATCATCCTTTAATGCGAAGATACATACGTACTTTCCAGAATAACAAAGATTTACTTTTACAATATTTAAACATTATGGGGGCACCTGGGTGGCTCAGTCGGTTAAGCGTCTGATTTCAGCTCAGGTCATGATCTCATGGTTCGTGGGTTCGAGCCCCGCATTGGGCTCTGTGCTAAGCGCTCAGAGCCTGGAGCCTGCTTCGGATTCTGTGTCTCCCTCTCTCTCTGCCCCTCCCCTGCTCACAACACTCTGCCTCTCTCTCAAAAAATAAACATTAAAACAAAAAAATGTAAACCTAGAATCAACATACCCACAAAATAGCCCTACTCATAAAAAGCAAAGCAAAAAGGAAAAAAAAAAAAAGGAAAAAAAGAAAAAGAAAAATCTTTTAAAATTCCAATGTGTTTAAAAGATGCCGTGATTTGAACATGAGTGGCCTTTCTCTAAAGAAACTCTACACAACATTTTCCTTAAAAAACTAGTACATGTTCAGAATCACAATGCAAAACCAGTCTACCTCCTCCGTGGCATTCTTGTTTAAACTAAATGAGGTCTCAGTTCATATTTTCACAAGAAGATAATGTTTTGATGCACATTAAGAAACAGAACTGCAAAAAGTTATGGTGATGCCAAGCAAAACATTAGTTATATAAAAACATACCTAAAACAATTCTTGAAAACAAAAAGCTCTTTATCTTGAAACAAGTTTAGATTTACAAAAGTTGCAGAAATAGTGCAGCTTCCCATACACCCTTCCTGGCTTACCCTGGCTGTCACTTCCTGACATAAACAGAGCCGTGGGGAAAACAGCATCGGGGTCCCTGGGTGGCTCAGTAGGTTAAGCGTCTGACTCTTGATTTTGGCTCAGATCGTGATCTTATGGTTTGGGAGTTTAAGCCCCGTGTTGGGCTCTTTGCTGACAGCTCAGAGCCCAGAGCCTGCTTCAGATTCTGTCTCCCTCTCTCTGCCCCTCCCACACTCATTCACTCTCTCTCTCAAAAATAAACATTAAAAAAAAAAAACACAGAATTGTGGCACCTCATGACTCTGCTGGTTAAGCATCTAACTCTGATTTCCTCCCTGTTCATGAGTTCAAGCCGCACTGGCAGTGTGGAGCCTCCTTGGGATTCTGTGTCTCCCTCTCCCCTCCCCCCATAAACAAACAAACCAAGAAATACACAGAATCAACATGGGTACAATACAATTGACTGTATACCTGCATGTGTCCTGTCCAGGATTCCATCCGGGACCCCAAGTCACCCTACATCCTTAATACAGACTATGCTCCACTGCCTTTCTTTCTTGTCAGAAAGATCCAAGTGCCTTGGACGAGTGCAAGAAGTTATTTTGTAGACTGTAACTCAGTTAGGGCTTGCCCAATTCGTCTCCTGATTAGATGCGTTTTCGGTAGGAAAAGAGAGAAGTGACACTGAGTCCTCCTTGGGGCATCTCGTGGAGTCGCTGTGCCTTATTCCTGGCGACGTTCACCCTCATGACTTGGCTCGGGGTGGTCTCTGCCGGGGTTCTTCCCCATAAATCACTGACTGCTGTTGTCCCTTCAGTGATGGGCAAATCTCTTGGGGTTGGGTGATCACTTTAAGCCCATGCTAATGTTACCTAGTGATTCTTAAGTGTTAACTGATACAAAAAGTAACATATGGCTCACAGCGTACAGTTCAAATGACTAGTTTAATCTGTATCCTTTTCAGAAGGAAAACTTCTAAGAATTATTTTGAAATGCAATTTGTAAAGAGAACTCTTGAATTCCATCACGGATGAGTTAAGCAAGAACACACAGAATACTTAAAACGCCAAGGGACGTGAGTGTGATCAAGAGTCCCGGCAGCTCACCGGGAAGATGGGGGACAGCCACGCCACATCCTGAGCGGAAGGGTGTGGTCCGCTCAGCAACCGGCTAATAACGCAAAGGAGGCGCCTAATCATGGCTTGATCTTGTGTAACTGTTATCCTGACTGTAACAGAAGTTCTATTTCAAAATGATACTGGAAGAGTAAGTTGATGGCTAAGTTCATTGCCAATAAAGACATCCAACTGAAAAGAAAAATAAATGAGGGGCGCCTGGGTGGTTCCATTTGGTTAAGCGTCTGACTCTTGATTCCAGCCGGGTCTTCAGGCTCCTGAGTTCACGCCCCACACTGGGCTCTGGACTCGGTGTGGATCCTACTTAAAAAAGACTTCTGTAAATCTAAAACCGCTTTTTAAACAAAGGTGTATTCGTTTTTTTTTTTTTAAGTTGTAATGAAAAATGAAAATAATCCAAATGGCCTGAATTTCTGAACACATTGTAGATGCCTCATCATCAAGACCTCAGAGCGATAACCCAGCGATGCGGGCATCTGCCAGCACCAGCTTGCAATCAGGATGGCAGAAAAATGAGGGGCAAGTGGCGGAAAGCCGCCGTCAGATGTCCTTGGGGGGAAGGGCGGTGTATGAAGAAGAATGGCTGAGTTTACCATATCTAAACAATGAAATATGCTAAAGACATCCTTATTAAAGTCTTTTCTTTTTTAATGTTTATTTTTTTAAGAGATTTAGCAGGGAAGGGGTAGAGGAAGAGGGAGACAGAGGATCTGAAGCAGGCTCTGCACTGTCAGCATAGAGCCCGACGCGAGGCTCAAACCCGTAAACCCCAAGATCATGAGTTGAGTGGAAGTCAGATGCAAGACTGAGCCACCCAGGCACTCCTTAAAGTCTTAAAATATTTGTAAAACCTTAATTAAAAAATAGTGTTGGGGCACCTGGGTGGGTGGCTCTGTCAGTTGAGCGTCCACCTCTGTTTCAGCTCAGGTCATGATGTCACGTTTTGGGAGTTCAAGCCCTGCATCAGGCTCTGTATTGACAGCACGGAGCCTGCTTGGGATTCTCTCTATGCCTCATCAGCGTGCGCTCGCGCATCCTCTCTCTCTTTCAAAATAAATGACTGGATTGTAAAATAGTGCACAACAGCAAAGAATACCTGCAAAGAATACATTCCGAGACCCCCAGAGGGGGCTGGAAAACGCAGGTGGTGTGGGACCCTAGAGACCTTGTCCTCTGCCTACATACTGATGACGAAGGTTAACCTGTAAATTAGGCACAGGAGGATGCTAACAACAGGAACCAAGAAAGAACAATAATAACAATACACTGTATACTGTAGTGTCCTCACCCTTTCTCGTGATAAGAGGTGACAAAATACTCGTGAGGAGGTGAAATCAGGTGAAGGACACACCATCCGGCCACTGACGACCTTCTGACCTACTGTCAGACCGTGGGCTTCCAGAGCCAGTTGACCATGGGGAACCGATACTGTGGACAGTAAAGTCGCAGGCTGGGGTCAGGCGGCAAGGGGCGGGGTACTGCTGTATTTTTTAAGCACCGACAATTATTTATTTATTTATCGAAAGCAGCTTTTTAAAAATTGTTTATTTTTGAGAGAAAGAGAACACGTGCACACACAAGAGGAACAGCAGAGAGGCAAAGAGAGAATCAGGGGAAGCTCCATGTTGTCAGCACGGAGCCCAATGAGGGGCTTGAACTCACAAACCACGAGATCATGACCTGAGCCAAAGTCAGACACTTAACTGACGGAGTCACCCAGGCGCCCCTGAGCACCAACAACGTCTTAAAATAAATATAAGGACCAGATGCACGGCCTTGCAGAAACACAAAATCGTCCAATATATAGTTTATGTGCTAAAAATTCACACAAGCATTCCTCACAAGCCAGTGTTGTCAAGTGTGGCCCGTTTCCTAGGAGCCAGACACGGCTCCTTCCCAGTCTCGTTGCTCACGAGCGCGGTGACCCTGAGGAAGTGGACTCGCTGCCCTCCCAGGGAAGGGACGGAGGGTCCAGCCACCTCACAAAGGTAACCGTTTGCGTGACGGACGTAGGGTGGCCCCAGCGAACATTTCTGGGAGCCGACAGGAGAGTCAAGGAAGAACAACCCGGTGCAGGTAGATCGGGGCAGCGACCACACAGTCACCACAGTGGGTCAAATGGTGTCCCCTGAAAAATTACGGGAAGATTTTAACCTCCAGCACTCATGAACGTCCTGTGACCTTAGTTGGAACTCAGGACTTTGGACGATGGAATCAAATTAAGTGGAGATCATCCTGGACTTGAGGGGTGGGGGGGCAGAGGGAGAGCCGTAAATCCAATGACGGAAGGCGGCCACATAGAGGCAGGAGCAGAGACTGGATGATGAGACTCTAAGCCAAGAACATCTGAAGCGACCAGAAGCGGGGAGGAAAGTGCGGAATTGATTTCTCCTGAGAGCCTTGAGAAGGAGCCAACCTTTCCAACACCTTGATTTCGAACTTGTGACCTCCTGAGGTGTGAAAGAATAAATCCTGTTGTTTCAAGCCATCCAGTTTGTGGTACTTTGTTATGGGGGGGAGGGGAAATCTCGTACGAGACAATAATGGTATCATTATATATATGTCTTATATATGTGTACACGGATATATACATATGTATGTATATAGATATTACATATGTATTCACATCGCTTCTATATTAAAAGCGTACCGTAAAACACTCATGGGTGAAATGATGCCATGTCCGAGATTTCCCTTAAGTTGTGAGGGACAGATGTTGACCGCGGCTGGAACTCAGTGATGGGCACATGGGAACATATGATATATTCTATATAGTTTTGAGTATGTCTTTGATGATTTCCATGTGAACAGGCTAAGAGTGTATACACCAGAGACTAGGAGGCAGACGTGTAAGCTATATGTGCAACATCTATCACAGTCTTTAAATTTTTTAAGTTTATTTGAGAGAGAGAGAGAGAGAGAGAGAGGGAGAATCTCAAGCAGGTCCTGTGCTGTCAGTGCACAGCCTGACACGGGGCTCGAACTCACAAACTGTGAGACCATGACCTCAGCTGAAATCAAGAGTCAGATGCTTACCGACTAAGCCCCCCAGGTGTCCCCCCCCCGTCAACGTTACTATCCATCTTACTCACTATCCTGTTTGAAAAAACAACAACAAACACGGAAGCCCCAATCCTCAGAGCTGCCATCGCAAGCTGACATACGGTGAGCCATTGCCCGACCCTGTTTCTTGAAAGGAACGTTACATTCACGAAGCTCGCGCCCCTGTGTGCTTGTTCAGACGTGTGCTATGCGCACTGTCCGGGGTGAGCGACACGCACGGGTGTGTACGAAAATCAGGGATTCCCTCTTACGTGCACCGCACCAGCAGCCCCGGAACGCAGGTAATGGAACCAGAGGCTCAAAGTGCCACCTTGCTAAGGTCACACCGCGTCAGGAAGATCAGCACGCTGCCTCCGACACACGACGGGCTTGCCGACCGAGTTACTGTAATGTAGGCCAAGGCCAAAGGCAGGGCCGTGATGTGGGGGGAGGGTAGGGGACGTGGGAAACGACTGGCCACCTTCTTGCAAAGAGGGTGAACTTTCCCCAATCTGATCATTTAGCAAAGGCAGGGCTGAATCTCATCATCCGTCCTCAGGGAGCGCTCTGCTCCAGCTTCACCTAGATTCCTGGGAAAGAAATGACATTGGACGGGCAGCCCAGAGCCAGCCCCTTCCAGGGAGCCCTGGGCAGAACCTCAGGGAGAAACAGAAGGAGACGCAGGACTTCGCCGCGCTAGGTCTGACCCCCACGTCTCCCATTTCCTTTCAGGATCTGGATACCTGCACATCTGGCCGGTGCAGGGACGTCACCACTCCCACGACCCCATCTCCCGGTGGCTAAGCCTCCTCACAGCACGGAGCCAACAGGAAGGACCGCAGACACGGTTTCTCGGCCTTGTGTTTCGGACGTGTGGGGCTGGACCACCTCTGTGCTGGGCCGTCCTCCACACTGTGAGGTGCACTGAGCAGCCGCCCTCGCCTCCACACAGCAGGTGCCGGGAACACATCCCCATCGAGCCAACCAAGAATATCCTCAGACACGACCAAGGGTGGTCTGGAGGCAGGCGGGGGCAAAACCCTCCTTCAGCGAAAACCAGAGTCCCAGAGAGACCGGCACTGAAGAGTCCAATCGCTGGAAGGTTCTGGGGGCAAAGTGTGAACTCTGCCTCCTTATGATTTAACCTGGTGGATAAGAAACGATAAAGCTGATCATCATTAAAGAGACCAAGAGAAAACAACATGTAGATACGCAAGCATGAAACTTTAAAGGATTTTTTTAAAGTTTATTTATTTGTGTGTGAGAAAGATGGATGGAGAACGAGTGGGGGAGGGGCAGAAAGAGAGGGAGACACAGAATCAGAAGCAGGCACCAGGCTCTGAGCTGTCAGCACAGAGCCCGACATGGGGCTCAAACCCACGAACCATGAGATAAAGTCAGACGCTAAATCGACTGAGCCCCCCAGGCTCCCCGCAAGCATGCAACTTTAATCAGACTCAGTCAGATGGCCTTTGGGAAGATAAGGAAAAAAAAAAAACCCTTTTGAATAATTACACCATCAGGCCTCACAGAAAGGAGGTCTTTAAAATTTTAACTATGTTGCGTTTTGTAGGCACTCGAGGGGACCGCTGCTGCGACCATTTCTCCACCAGCAAGGACAACCGTCGCCCCTATAACAGCGGTTTGAGGATGTATGAGACTTTCATCTTCATCAAAGCTGGGTCCCAGCCCGCTCCCTTCATTTCCGGGACCCCAGTTAAAGACTCCCTCCGCTGTCTCTGGCTCCGCTGTCTCTGGCTCCGCTCGCTCTGCGCCCCTGGCCGCCCTCTCCTCCAGAGGACGGGGGAGACCAGGGAGCAGGGTAACTGGGGTGAAGGGGCCCATACGCAGAGCCGTAAAGCAGCACCCATCCCCCGCCGCCCGCTTCCTCCCGGGCCAGCGTGCACCTCTGTCCCACGGGGCTCCCCACGTCGAAGCCGCTGGACCCCGAATGCACAGGATGTCGGGATCCCCCCAGAACGCAGAGGGGCATTCGCTCCACCGGCATTTCCTCCCTTGGGCTCGCCGGAGGCCGCGCTCTCCGCATCCCTCCTGTCACTCGTGCGATGGGGAGCCGATCTAACCGCTCTTGCCCCGACCGTCGCCTCCGTTCAGGAAGCGTTCAGGCACGCAATGTGAAGGCCGGCGCGTAAAACAGGTGCAGCAGGCACCCCGGAATCGGTGCCTGTGCCACCCGGCGGCCAGGGGCCGGGAAGTTCCCATCGCGCCAAACTGAAGATCTGTGCTGGCGGGGACGCGCCGCTGGGGGAGCATCGCGGGCCCGGCAGGGCACCTCGCATCCCGCTGTCGTCGGGCAGATTCTGGCCTGAGGAGATGCCTCAGTTCTGTGCTGACAAGGAGCGCATGTGACACCTCCCTCCCCCGTCTCTGGTTCTACTTGCCACGGAGAGCACACACACCAAGTCACACACTCGCAAGTATTTAGGGGGAAAAATATTTCCAATCAACTGGCTGGAACAATAATATGATGCCGGCAGTCTTTGCTTCAAGGAATTTTACGTTAAATAAGATCCAAAGTCCCCCTGGGGCTGCGGGTTTGCAGAGAGCTTATTTTTCTGAATTATTTCCATGTAACTCCTTTGATAACCATCTTATAAAGTCGCTGCCACATCCGTCCTCCTTACGTATCCACATTCTGCAAATACGATAAAAATCATGTTCCTGGGATAGAGGCTTCCCGGCTTCGTTTCTTAAAAAAACAGCATCAAAACGATCTATCTGGCGAGCTTGCAGTTTCCTCAGGACTACGTGCAGGATCCCGAAAAGAAACGGCTGATTCAGGTCCTTTATGCCGGGCACGGTCTGCCTGCCAAAGCCGCCCCCGCGTCCCATCACAGACAGGCACAGGGCGCTGCTTGTCTTACTGCACCATCTCGTCCCACGTCGCACGGCCAACAGAGCCCCGTTTCAGCCCCCCATCTCTGGGGGCTCCTTTCTCCCTGTTCCAGCTTGGTGTAAGTCAAAGTTTCAATTTCAATGCTCAAACAGGTGCAAGTTGCTAATTATGACTCTCATTTCTCAGCGTGAGAAGGGCTGGTTAGGGCCACCTTGAACCACGGCACCTTGGGTTGGGGGCCCCTCGGGGGCCCAGGAAGTGGGGGACCACCTCCAATTGCTATGCCTGCTGGGGGCGGGCTTACTGGTTAGCACTCTGAGGACCCCATCATATCTCTCAACAGGAAGTCAGGGTCCCCTCGCCGTTATCCATTGAATTGTTTCGGTTTCTGCCCAAAGTTGCCAACACTGGTTGGCAGAAGACCTTTTCAGACGCTTTCTAAACATCTCGGGGGAGGGGGGAGCAAGCAAATGTGGTTTGGGCCCTGGAGCCGTTTCCTATGATGCTGGCGCACGTGCACACTGAAGGGTCACGTATCCCTAAATTCCATCTGAGAGAAATCCATGCGGAGGCGGGGGTTCTGTTTCTCTGCCTTATAAGACTCCGAAGCTGGAAGACACGGGCATGGAAGACAGTGGCCCTGTCACCTGTGACTCGTGGCTCACATCAACTTTGTATTCCTACACTTACCATCCGAGCCATGCGGGAGTTGGACGCCCGGCTTGGCATCTGGCCTTGGCACCGCCAGGCTGCGTCCCTGCCTGCGGCCTGACCCCACGAGCGAGCTCCCCCCCTCCATTTATGAGACGAGTGTGCAGCTCTCTGTCAGAGCCAAGGACCGGGCCAGTCCTGCACACCCAGAGCAGGCTTTCTCCCCCAGGGCACTGGCTACATTTGGCACCAAGTCCATCTTCCCTCACTGCCCCACGCACTGTATGTAGGAGGCTGGGCAGAGTCCCTGGTCTGCCCTCCCTCAGCGCTGTGTGACAATCCAAAATGCCCCAGACCACTGCGCGATGTCCACGGAAGCACGGGGACAGCGATGCACATCACTCGCCAGACAGTCCCTAGGGTAACAGGTTAGGAACCGCGCTCAACCATCCACCAAAGCTCCAGAAGCATCCTGTCGGGGCAGCCCCTGGCCACACGGGGCTATGTAATCTACAACGAGTTAAAACTAAACAAAACCTGTAACTCGGTTCCTCAGGCACATAAGGCTCATTTCAAATGCTCAGGAGTCACAGGCGGCTAGCGGCTACTCCACGGAGCACGCGGCCTGACCACTTCCACGTCGGCACAGAAAATTCAGCGGGCGGTCGTCCCCGATCTAACAGCCGCGCATGCCTTGGGAAAACAGTAACTGCCGGGCACCTTCAAACTAACCCCAGACACATTTGGGGCGCAATGCTTGGGAAAATAAGAAAAGTTGACTTTTTGTTGAGGTCATGCTGTTCAAAGAAATAAAACTGGAATTTCTAAAAACTGGCCGCTTCACCTTAAACTCGCAACTTTAAGAACTGTATCTTTGGGGACACCTGGGTGGCTCAATTGATTAAGTGTCTGACTCCTTGTTTCAGCTCAGGTCATGATTTCACGGTTCCGTGAGTTCGAGCCCTGCATCAGGCTCTGTGCTGACAGCATCTAGTCTGCTTGGGATTCTCCGTCTTCCTCTCTCTGCCTGTCCCCAACTCATGCTGTCTTTGTCACAAAACATGGAAAACATTTAGATTGGCCTAAAATTGCAAATTAGGGCAAAGGCAAAATGGTGGACACCGACTTCAATTACTCATCTACGTGAGAGCTGAGGACCCATGTAAATGACCTGCCTCATCTCACTGTGTGATTCCCATCGTCTCCGATGGAGCTGCTCCCCGCTCTGGTCTCGCAGAACCGTCCGCCGTCTAAAAGCCTGTCCTAGACACTGCGTCCCCTCTCACAGTGCCGGCATCTGCTGAAGTGCGGAGCCACACAGACCCAGCCCGACACCCGGACAGAGCACCTGCGTGCCCACGCGTTCCACCAACCCAGTGAAGGACACGTGATCTTCTAAATATGCAAGAGGCCGGTTACACTGTGCTTTGAGAGGAGCTGGGGCAGAAAGATCAGAACACATTTAAAAGCTCACTTATCTCTTGGGGCGCCTGAGTGGGTCAATCCGTCAAACGTCCGACTTTGGCTCAGGTCATACATAATCATACGGTTCACTGGTTTGAGCTCGTGTCTGGCTCTGGGTGACAGCACTGAGCCTGGAGCCTGCTTTGGATTCTGTGTCTCCCTCTCTCTCTGCCCCTCCCTTGCTCCTACTCTGTCTCACTCTGTCTCTGTCACTCAACAATATATGTTTAAAAAAAACTTTAAGTACAGTTATCTCACACAGAACTTAAAATAAGAAAAGTAACTTTTTTTTTTAAGAGGGAGAAAGAGCACATGCGTGAGCAGGGGAGAGGGGTGGAGGGAGACAGACTCGTAAGCACACTGCTCGTCCAGCATGGAGCCTAATGCAGGGCTCGATCCCACGACCCTGGAATCACGACCTGAGCTGAAATCAAGAGTCAGAGGCTCAACCAACTAAGCCATCCAGGCACCGCAATAATAAAAATAATTTTTAAAATGTACACTTGCATCTTAAAAACCTTCCTTTATTATTCTGGTGGTCAACAGTTCACTAGGTCATCTTGGTCTTAGCTTGCACACAACCCCGTAAAACCTTGTACTGAAATGTTCACATCCATGATGCTTCCTCCATAATCCCACAGGACGCATGTCCCAGCCCAGGCGCCGGGAGGCAAAGGCCACAGACTTCCTTGCATCTAAGCCTCATCTTGTGCTGCGCTCGGGCCATCGCTGAAGTCGAACCAACGATCCCCAAACGCAATCACTTTACCGCCATTTCCAAAATCCCGACATGGCCCTGACACCCCACGATGGTGTGCACAGCCTCTGTCCTCTCGATAAGTGTCACTGAAGGGGACGGGCGGCACGCCCTCAGATGCCCGGGCAGGTCCCCTCCACGCTGGCCCTCACCTGCACCTGGCCGACACACGCCCCGGGGTGCACACCCCCCTCACCCGGGAAAGACAAAACACCGTAGAGGTTGTCTCTGCCTCTGGGGACGCAGAGGAACCATGCCTGCACCCCAGGATCATCCTGTGCAGAGTGCCTCGGAGCGCTCGTTCTGGGTCCAGAGGAAGGCGGGAGATGGCAGCAGGTGGGCACAGACACCACACCAGAGAAGGGGTGCCACAGGGACCTCTTCGTAACAGGGCCACGGATTTGGGGCTCATCGGGTCACACCAGCTCTTGCCAGCCACCGCCCAGAATCCCTTTATTCGTGGATTAACAACTCCCCACAGCTCCAGAGTTTAGAGGTTTCAAGAGCCATAAATCCATCTCCTTCCTCCTTATCTGAATTTCTTCTGAGATTAATATTCTACCTGCATCCGCTGACAAAGACCAGGAGGTCCCGCACGCAGCCCGACGATACTCCACGTAAGCAAACGCTGGGAAGGGAACCCAGGAGCAAACGTGGCATTTGCAACAAAATCTGGAGTTCTGAGGAATACGTATTTTGTAAGCCAAACACCGTGTGGTCACACAGATCACGGTCCGTAACGCGCATGTAAACATCACTGAAGGTCAAACACCCTGCTCTCCAGGGCCATCAAATGAGGCGAACTCTGTGAAATCGTGAAAGCACCCAATGATGTAATTAGCTTGAAAAGGAAACCAGAAATTAAACTTTAGTTCGTACTGAGAATGAATCAGCAACGCAAACTAAACACGAAACACAGCCCACGGTGTTAGCAAGGAAAGCCTCTTGCTGTGAGGACTTGCCTTACAAAGTAGGAAGCTCTTCTTTAGATTTACCAAACGGCAGGCGGAGAACCGTCTTAATTCATTAGTTAGAAATAAAAATGCGGACGTGCCTTCTGAAGAGCTCAGAAATGCCACCAAAGCCCTCTGTCTAGGAAGGCAAATTGCTACAGATACTACAGACTGTGTAACAGGGTTTTAACTACTCCGTGCTTGCCCCCCACGTTTCCCACCCCCAGCCCAACGTGAAATCCAATCTCTGCTGCTAGAGGAGGCGTCCTGCTCCGTGCCGTGCACCTGGCGCTCGGAAGGCACGCGCTACCTGCAGAATTAACAAGTGGATACATCGGCCTCAATGCTGCTGTTGACTTGGCACCAAAACGTCCAAGAAATGCATTCTGATCGCCACATGTAAATAAAGATGTAAACTCATCACAGGGGAAGATACTCCTGTTAAGAGCAGGTGCTTCAGGATGAAGACCGCGACGATCTGCCAGGTCAGAGGCAGACCCCGACACTGAGCACCGATTCTCACAGATGATGCTTCGACTACAGACAGCACGCTGCAGAATCACCAAAAATCTTTTCATGCAAAGACTTCAACATGCTGAGGGGTGCCCCCGTGGCTCTGTCGGTGAAGCAGCCGACTTGGGCACAGGTCATGATCTCACAGTTCGTGGGTTCAAGCCCCGTGTTGCGCTCTGTGCTGACAGCTCAGAGCCTGGGGCCTGCTTCAGATTCTGTGTCTCCCACTCTCTCTGACCCTCCCCTGCTCACACTCTGTCTCTCTGCCTCTCAAAAATAAACAAACATTAAAAAAATTAAAGAAAATTTAAAAAGACTTCAATGTGCCAATTGCAAAATGTCTCAAAGCTTTATACGCACAGAGCCAAAGTTGACACTTCTGCAGAGAACCAAGGTCCCAAGAGGTGGGAAGAAGAAATGCCATTCTGGGACTGGTGGGGGACAGTTACGTGTCATAGAGAGCTGTGGCCAGAGACACATGAGGGGAACGGGGCAGGAAAGAAATCTGATTTGAAGAGAGCATGGCGGGAACGGGAAGGGGGTGGGCACCTCTCTGGACACTTCCAGCACACGGAACACCTCTTAGCTGTGCTCTCCTCTGGAAGGAAGGGAATAAAGGAGCTGGTAAGACAAACGTATCAGTCGTCTCAGAAGAGGACACTTGGGCCCCTGAACAATTCAGGGGGTAGGGACACCCACCCCTCACACTCCTCTACACCCCGACCCCTGAAAATCTGTGTAAACCTTCTAACTCCCCCAAAATTAACAGCCTACTGTTAACCAGGAGCCTTATCCGTTAACATCACCGCTCGATTTGTACATATTTTGTATGGGCTGTGGATTGCATATTGTATTTTTTTTAACAAGTTTATTTTGAGAGAGCATGAGCAGGGGAGGGGCAGAGAGAGAGGGAGACGGAGAATCCCAGGCAGGCTGCACACTGTCAGCTCAGAGCCTAATGACGGGCTTGATCTCACAAACCAAACCATGGGATCATGACCTGACCAAATCAAGAGCTGGACGCTTAACTAACGGAGCCAGCCGGGTGCCTCAACATACTGTATTTTTTAAATTTAATTTTAATAAAAAATTTTTAAAATATTTATTCACTTTGAGAGAGAGAGAGAGAGAGAGAGAGAGAGAGAAACAAGCACACAACCAGAGAGGGGCACAGAAAAGGAGAGACAGAATCCCAAGTAAGTGGGGTGCCTGGGTGGCTCGGTCAGTCAAGCATCCGACTTTGGCTCAGGTCACGATCTAGCTGTATGTGGGTTCGAGCCCCACCTTGGGCTCTGTGCTGACAGCTCAGAGCCTGGAACCTGCTTCAAGTTCTATGTCTCCCTCTTTCCCCTTCCCTGCTTGCACTCTCTCTTAAAATTAAGTAAACATTAAAAAAAAAAAAAAAGAATCCCAAGCAGACTCCAAACCATCAGAACGGAGCCCATGTGGGGCTTGAACTCCCAAACTATGAGATCATAACCAGACCCAAGACCAAGAGTCAGACGGTTAACTGACCGTGCCACCCAGGCACCACCAACATACTGTATTCTTAAAGGAAGCTGGAAAAAAAAAAGTATGATTATGAAAATCATATGGAAAAGAAAATAGATTTACAAGACTACTGTATTTATCAAAAAATCTGAGCCTAAGTGGACTGCATAGTTCAATCCTGTGCTTTTAAGGGTCAAGTGCAGCTCCTAAAATAGTAGAATGTTGTGCTCACTAGACATGAGATGTGCGTGAGGAGAGCTGGGGCAATTTCTGTGTTGGTAGCACAGGATTTCACCACACACCTGCCACAATCATTTGCTAGGTCTTTCTTTTTTTGAGAGAGAAACTGAGAAAGAGCAAATGCAAACAGGGAAGAGGTGCAGGGTGGGTAGGGGGAGAGGAGGAGGGAGGGAGATGGAGGGAATGGGGAGAGGGGGAGGGAGGGAGCTGGAGACAGACGGGA